>WYDI02022977.1:0-41177 GCA_009867235.2 Psittacus erithacus
TTCCCCTTGGCCTGTCCCTACAGGCCCTTGTCCAAAGCCCCTCTCCAGGTTTCCTTTAGGTATTAGAAGGCTGTTACAAGGACATGGAGCTGGGATCAGCTGATGGAGCCACCGGCAGATCCAGACCCGAAGAGCCCCACATCCTCACCTCGCGCCCGTTGTCCAGCAGCATGATGTCATCATCAGCCAGGTCATCCTGGCAGAAATCTGAGCACTTCTCTGACACGGAGAAATACCCCTTCTCGTTGGAGCACCTGCGGGAAGAGCCGGATGGAACCCCATCAAAGACATGAGTCTGTAAGGACTCAGCTCATGCAGAAGGAAGGGATGTGACGGAGCAGCTCTGATTCAGCTGGATGATGGACAAAGCTGGGAGAGGGGTTTTGCTTGTCACAGGAGCCATGCCCTGGCTGCTTTGGGAGGACTGAGCCCTTGGCAGCCCTTCCTGCACCAGGACCCACCTGAAGAGCCGGGAGTGCTTCATATATTCAGCATCTTCATCATAAGGCTTCTGGCTCCCGATGCCCACCCAGAAGAAGTTTTCAGGCTCTTCTCCCTCATTGATCACCTGCAAGGACAGGGAGAGGGCTGAGCATCACCATCCCCTGCCCCAGTGGCTATTGTCACCCAGGTAAGCTGGTACCAAGCTCCCTTTACTCCCACCACTCACCTGCTTGCTGTAGGAGTCATCAAACATGTGGTTCATGATGTCCTCGGCCAGTTTGGCCTCATCAGGGTCAGCTGCCCTTCCCACCCAGGTGTAGACGATGCCCTGGTTTTCTGTGCTCTCAAAGGGCACCTGGGGGAACACAGAGTCAGGGATACCCAAAGAGGGAGGAAGACAAGCAGCCGAGCATCCCTGAGGATGCTCATCCATGGGCAGTACCTTAAGGATGAAGCAGAACTCCGAGTTGAGCAGCCCAGCATCTGTGTTGATCTGGATGCACCTAGAAAAGGAATCCATGGGGTGCAGTGAGCAAGAGATGAGGCCATTGTGCCCATTGGCACCCATGGGTGCTCCATCACGGAGCAGCCCCCCCAGGAGGGCTGACCTGGTGCAGAGGGCCCCGCCGTTGGTGCGGATGTGGTAGAGGCTGGGCTGGGGCGGGCTGGCCCTGTCCTTCCTCTTGCCCCGGTGGATGACGAACCTCCTCTTGAAGTGCGAGAGGAACTTGGGGTTCTCCTGCTGCTGGGTCATGCGCACGACCTGCACAAGGGGTTGGCGTCAGCAGGGACACGGGGGACCCCCAAAACACAGCCCCAAACCCCAGCTGCATCCCTCTGCCCATAGCAGCATCACCTCCAGCTTGCCGGGGAAGAGGCTCTCAAACTTCTTCTGCAGGCTGAAGGTGAAGGTGAGCCAGCCCATGTTGGAGGCCTCCCGGCCCTGCCAGAAGTAGACAATGCACTGGAAGTCTTCCTCAGGCTGCCTCTCCTCCTCTTCCTCCTCCCCGTCCTCCTCCCCTTTGCCTTCTCCCTTCTTCTTTTTCTCCTCTTCCTCCTCATACTCCACCGGTACCCAGTACCTGAGGGCAGGAATAGGCAGTGATGGGAGGGATGGGGCAGGTCGGGGGTCTGGGCAGGGAGATGTGGGTCCAGCAGCCCCATAGAGGGGACAAGCCGGGTGTCACCTGCAGAGGAAGACGTAGCAGTCGTGGGTATGGAAGTGGCCAAACTCCTCCTCGGGCAGGCGAGCGAATTTCTTGCCCTCCAGCACGAAGCCCTCCATTCCATCCAGGTCCTCGTTCCACTCCTCCATCAGCTGCTCTGCCTGTGGCCCCGTGTGCTCCATCAGTCCCTCCATCAGCCCAGCACGATGTGGGGACATAGGGGATGGTCTCCAGCCCTACCTCGCTCAGGGGCATGGGTGGCTGTCGGGGCAGGAAGAGCGCCGTGAGGTCTGCCTTCATCTGATCCTTCTTCTCAGCATCCTTACGGACCTTCCCAGCGAGACCACCCTCCTGCAGCACTGACTCAGCGTTGCGGGTGTAATCCACGCGCAGGACATCATCCCAGTTCTTGAACTTGGACTTGAACACCTCAATAGAGGAGGTAACCCACTCACAGCACCCTTTTGGCACCCAGCACCCTACCCGAGGAGCTTCCCCCATCGCTGCTGCCCTACCTGGCACTCGGTGCCCTCCAGGTTCCTGGTGACCATGGCGTGCTTGGGCCGGTGCAGCATCCCGCACAGCTCCTGGCTCAGCTTCAGCGCTGCCGCCCGCACCAACCGTGGGGACTTCCTCCCGATCCAGATGAAGACATCGGACCAGCAGTCCAGGATGTACACGCTCTTGGTGTCCAGCAGGCTCTGGAGCTGAGGGCACCGCAGGGAATAAAGGGTCAGGCATCTATGGGATTCCCTGGCTGGAAAACACCCTGCTTGATCCCACAAACCCAGCCAGGGAGAGCAGAGCATCCCCACCCGGGTGCTGGCGGCTGAACCTGCCTCTCCCAGGGCACTGCTGGAGGCAGAGGGGGCATGAAACCAGCCCCACTGGTCAGACTGGGAGAACCCATCCTACCAGGCGCATCTCCGGCATCAGATCAGCCTTCAGCCTCTTCTGGTGCTCCACTGAGAGCTTGTAGTTGATCTGGGGCAGCTCCAGGTAGCCCAGACCCAGGCCAACCTATGGAGAGGGACAGGGACATGGGTGAGGAGTGCTGCAGGGTCCTGGGGACACCAATAGTCCCATGGACAGCAGCTCCTCACCTTGTACAGCTTGGGCTTGTGGGGCTGGAAGTCATCGGGGACACAGGGCCGGATCTCCTCGGGCTGCCCCCCAAGTGCTTCCCAGAAGTCGGGGGTCTCCTGGCCCTGTGTGAGCAGCGTGATCTCCGCCTTGCCCTTCCGCTCGTTCTTGTTGATCTTCTCAGCAAAGAGCCTGTGTGGGGAACGGGTGAGATGGGAAGTGAGGGGGCTCCTGCACCCCCAGCCCCATAACCAGCCCCTACCTGGCCTTGGTGGTGCTGCTCAGCGTGGCCTGGGCCCCGCGCCACACGAAGAGGTTGAGGCCGTGGTCCAGGAGGAAGACGAACCTGGAGGATGCAGAGATGAGAGGATCATTGGGAGAGTGGGGTCCATCAGCATCCTCCCAGCCTGGATCCTTCTGGAGCAGGGTTTGAACCCACATCCTTGCAGGAAAGTGCTGGAATGGCCAATTTCCAGCCCAGAGCTGCAGCTATGCTGTTCTGGGGGTTATCCCAGCACCAAGTCCCTCCACAGGGACCCACTCCCCTGCTCACCGAGGGTCCAGCGATGTCCCTTTCAGTGCCACCGGCTCCAGCTTCACGTTCTTTTTCCCATAGACACGGTACAGCCTGGAGGAGAAACACTCACGGGTGGGATGTGGGGCACTGCCTGCCCCACGCATCCCCCCAGCCCCTGGCCCCCATGGTACCTGGTGATGTACTGAGTGTCCTCAACAGTGAAGAACCCGCTGGCTGTGCCGCCCTCAATGTAGGAGATGTCGTTGTCAAAGACCTGGGGCCAGGGAAAGGGTGAGGATGGGAGATGCAGCACTGGGGGCTATGGGGAGCTGGGGGTCAGCCTTACCTGGAGGAACTCATCGCTCTCATCCCCCATCTCCTCCCGGATGCTGCGGCACTCGGCCCCCAGGTAGTTGCGGAGGTTGACAGCATGGATGGCAGAGCAAGCCTTCTTATCCAGCGTGGCCTCCTGCCCGATCCAGTAATAGATCTCCCAGTTGAGGGAGCCGTTCTCATCCAGGAAGGTCTGAGGAAGGACAGGGTGTGAGACGGGGCCAGGGTGTAAGATGCGACAGCCATGCTGGGCACGTGAGCGACCATTGGTCCTTCCCAGGTACCTTGAGCACGATGTAGCAGTCAGCCTCATAGAACTTCCCATGGAAAGCCTCATCCACCAGCGTGGGCACGAAGTTCTCGATCTGCCACACGCAGAGCCCGGGCAGCTGCCCCACATCCTCACTGAAGAACTCCGAGTAATCCAATTGTGGCTTCTCCAAGCCCTGATCCCAGCGGCGCGTCTTCAGGTCAGGAGCCTTCGCCTCCCCAGTCTCCTGTAGGGGGTGGGGACAGGTCACTAAATGGGAGGCAAGCGGGTCCCTCGTGCTTGGGGTCCCTTTTCCTACCCCAAACCCTACCTCGATCTTCTTGTTCTTCTCCTGGGCCACATCCGACATCCCCTTCAGCACCTGCTTGGCTTGGTCATCCTGGGCAGAGTCCTTGCGGCGCCGCAGCCGCATCTTGCGTGCCAAGGGGTCCTTGGTGCCGCTCCCTGGGGACATGGGGATGGGGTGAGAGGCAGCCGGGACACCCATTAGCTTGTGTGGGGCACGGCTCCATGGCCCTGCACACAGACCTGCTGCTGCAGCGGCTGCGACGGTGGCCGGGGAGGCTCCAGCCAAGCGGAGCTGGTTGTGGAGGGAGAAGTCGATGTTGTACCACTCCGAGGTCTGATCCAGCGGCTTCGGGGGCATCACCAGGTTGGGGTTCTCGCGCACATCCAGGATCTGACAAAGAGGGACAGGGCTATTCGTTGCTGTGAAGCAGCGGAGCCCATTCCTTGGGTGATGTGGTCTCAGGTGAGGCGTTCCTGCCCATGGGTTGGAACTGGATGATCTTCAGGTCCTTTCCAGCCCAAAGCGTTCTCTAGGCTCATGGGGACACTGAGGATGTGGGGCGGGACACTGCTCCTCAGTGAGGTGAGGGGAGCCTCAAATCCATCACCTGCCTGGGCTGAACCGTGTGCCACACGGCCTGGATTGGTCCCAAACACCCATGTCCTCACCTCATCCCATCCCACTCTACAGATCCCAGGGACACACTGGGGCTGTGATGGACCCAGCTTGAGGTGGAGGAGTGCTGGGCTCTCACCTCCACATCCGTCAGGAAGTGGATGGCTTCCGGCAGTGTCACCAGGCGGTTCTTGTTCAGCACCAGCTTCCTCAGCTTGGAGCACCTATGGGACACAGAGACGATGGGGAAGGACCAAGGCAAAGTGACCCCGTGTCACCACACAGCCTCTGTGTCCCCTACCTGCACAGGCTCTCAGGGATGAGCTCCAGGTTGTTGTTGGCTGCCATGAACTCCTCCAGGTTGACCAGCTTCCCGATGCCCGAGGGGATCCCATCGAAGTCCAGCTTGTTGGAGTTCAGGTACATCTTCTTCAGCTTGGTCAGCTTGCAGATGGCCGACTGGAGAAGGAAGAGATGGTGGGATGAGGGAGAACACAAAGGTTCCGGACGGGCAGGGATGCCGTGCGCAGGCAGGGACGTACAGGCAAGGAGGTGAGCTGGTTGCGGGACAGGTTGAGGGTCTCCAGTTGGGTCCATTGGTCGATGCAGAGGGATAACTCCATGATCTGGTTGCTGCTGAGGTTGAGGCGCCGCAGGCTCCCCAATGTATAGAGGCACTCGGGGACACGGCTGAGGTCATTGCAGGACAGGTCTACGTCTGATGGAAGACAATGGGGTGACACCATGGCCCCATGGAGAAGGAAGGCCCCATAGGGTTAAGTGCCCCATTCCTACCTGCCAGGTTGACCAAGCCCTCGAGGCTGGTGGGCAGGTTGCTCTGTGTGCGCTGCGTGTTCCTAAGGTGGAGGGTCTGCAGGGCTGCCATTGCCGGGAGCTGCCTGTGGAACCAGAGATAGCGTCAGGGCTTGGAGCAGGCACCCGGAGTGGCGGGATCCAGCCTGGAATACCGGGACGTACCGGAGCTGCGCGTGCAGGAGGGGGTTGTTGTTGAGGATGAGGGTCTGGAGGTGCACCAGGCGTCGCATCTGCGGAGGGAGGCTCTCCAGCTTGTTATCACTCAGGTCGAGGTAGAGCAGGTCCGTCAGGTTGATGAAGAGCTGGTTGGGGATGGTCTCGATGCTGGGGGGGGAGATGAGGGTCTTTAGGGCTGCCCGGGATCTGCATTAGGGCTCCCTTAAAGAGGGGTTGAGAGAAGAACAAGGAGTGATGGATGGAAGTGGCCGTGGCCTGGTCCTACCTGTTGTGGCCGAGGTTGAGGACCAGCATGTTCTTGGCGTTCTCCAGCTCCCGGGGACACTCTGTGAGCTGGTTGTAGCTCAGGTCCTGGAGCAACGGGAGAGCAAAGGAGGCATCAGCCCCTGCCCACATTCAGCAACCACTACCTGAGGACCAAGGGGCATCTCCAGGGGCATCTCCTGCCTACACCACACTGGGCATCGCCCTGTCGATTGGTGCAGGAGCTGGATGAGCACACAGGGAACCCAGGCACAGCATCAGGTATTGCTATAGCGTTATCTGTGCCATAGGGTTATCTATGCTATAGGGTTATCTGTGCCATCTGTGCCATACGGCAATCTATGCCATAGGGTTATCTGTGCCATAGCATTATCTATGCCATAGGGTTATCTGTGCCATTCGGTTACCTATGGCATAGCGTTATCTATGCCGTAGGGTTGTCTATGCCATAGAGTTATCTGTGCCATAGGGTTATCTGTGTCATACGGTAATCTATGCCATAGGGTTATCTGTGCCATAGTGTTATATGTGCCATACGGTTATCTATGCTATAGCATTATCTATGCCATAGGGTCATCAGGACTGGTGCTGAAAGGATACAGGAGCTCCTGTGGGGGGTCTAGTTATGGTCTGGGCACCAAAAGTCAAAGGAAGCCTGATTTACCCCCTGCACCTTTACCCTTCAAGGAGCATGAGGGGCCACTGAGGTGCCAGAATGGGATCCAGGAGTCTGAGGGTGGCTCCTGCTTTAGCCAAGGTGACTCCACACCTACCAGCACCGAGAGATCATCCAGCTGGAAGATGTCATCAGGGACTCCCGAGTTCTTCAGGCTGTTTGCACGAGCCACGATCGCCTTGAAAGAGGAACAAGAGGCACCACTGCAGCCACCAGCCTGCTCTATGGGTGCTGAACCCCCCTGGGGTGGCCAGGCATGATCCTTGTGTGTCCTCTGAGCCAGGGGCTGGCCGAGAGGTGCCTGGGAATACATTGATGCCAGTGGGATGATGAGGGGGACACTCACCCGGAGGCAGGGAAGGCCGGAGAGCTCCCCATGGAGCGTGGTGAGGCTGTTGTGGCTCACGGAGAGGTGTTCCTGGAGAGAAGCATCAGTGAGCACAGAGAGGAACCAGGTCCCCAACGCCAATGCAGGCGCTCCTCGATCTCAGGAGTGTTGGGGGGCTTGGGATGAGCTCAGCTCTGTCCCACACAAGGCTGCCGGGATGCTCCCAGTCTCAAACTGGTTGGTACCAATGCACACACAGTTCATTGGGGCAGACCTAACTGAGACACCCCAGTGCTGCTGCAGGGTTATGGGGGCTGTCACAAAGCTGCTCAGTAGCATCCAAAACGGTGACAAGGCCCTCTGGCAGCATTTAAAGGGTTGTGTTTGTCTGACGCTGATTTAATGATGCCCATAATGGGCTGGAGGACACTACCAAAGCAAACCTCAGCCACTGACTCCACCAAGGGCCACCCCAAAAAGCACAGTGAGGCAGCTGCCTGCTATTGCTCTTTATGTCTTCTAGCAAAAGAAGAGGGAAAACAAGCCTCAAAACCTTAAATTCCCCCTGCTAAACCTTCACCCTTCCCTTCTATTAAAGGGCAGAGGATCTAAGCATGGGTTTTCTTCTGGTTTTCAGGGAAAACAAGGTGAAACCAAGCCCAAGCCTGTCTCAACCCTACTCCTACCAGCTCCTGCATCCGATTTCAACCACACATCATTGCTCAGCCCTATTATTAGACACCAGAGCATCCGCCGATGAGCCACGAGGCTGGCAGGCACCAGGCTCCTGGCTCTGCCATGCAGGGCCCCATCTGACCCCATGGAGCCCCATTCCCGGAGGGAAAGGAGCCGCTCACCAGCTTCTGGAGGGCAGCGAGCTCCTCAGGCAGGTAACAGAGCCCCGTGCGGTTCAGCTTCAGCCAGCGCAGGCTCGTCATCGCCTTCACGTGCTCCGGGAAGTATCCGCCCTGCGAGGAAGAGGAGGATGAGGATGGGAATAGCATCTGTTCCATGGGGTGAGGATCTGGGAAGCTTAGTCTGAGTGGACCTATGTGGTTGGAGGGTCTGGGATTGCCCATTTCTATATGATTGGGAGCTGGAAGGTAGGATTGCCCAGTCCTATGGGATTGGGAATGGGGATTGACTGGTCCTAGGGGATTGGGAGCTGGGGAGGGGGGGGCTGCCCAGTCCTGTAGGATTGGGAATGGGGACTGACTGGCCCTATGGGATTGGGAGCTGGGGGGTGGGATTGCTCAAGCCTATGGTATTGGGGGTGTGTGGGGGGGGAGATCACACAGTCCTATGGGATTGGGAACTGGGGAGCCGGGATCACCCAGTTCTATGGGATTGGCAGCTGGGGAGCTGTGATCGCTCAGTCCTATAGGACTGGGAGCTGGGGAACTGGGATCACTTAGCTCTGTGGGATTGGGAGCTGGGATCGCCCAGTCCTATGGGATGGGGAGCTGCAGGGTGGGATCACTCAGTCTTATGGGATTAGGCATTGCAGAGCTGGGATAGGTTAATCCTATGGGGCTGCGAACTGGGGATCCCCAGGGAACCAGGCCTGGGGGGGGCTGATCTGAGCCGGCGGGGCGGGGCCGGGCCTGACAGCGCCCTGCGGTGCCCGGGCTCGGTCGGGGCCTGGGCCCGCGCTGCCCCCGCGATCCCCCCCGCACCTTGAAGTCGTTGCCGCTGAGGTCGACGCCGCGCACGAAGGGCAGGACCCCGGTGGCCGCCATGGCTGCGCTGGCGGCGGAAGGAAGGACCCTGCGGCGCCCGGCCCCGCCTGACCACGCCCCCTCCTCCTCCAAGCCCCGCCCCGGCGGTGACGTTGCTCGGGACGGTGGGCGGAGCCACGTTCTGCTTCCGAGCGCGATTGGGCGGAGCCGGGGCCGCGCCGCGCTCCTATTGGCTGGGGTTGGAGCTGCGGGGGCTCCTAGGGCGCGCCGGCACGCGCGGGTCGCGGGCAGCGCGGGGTGAGTGAGTGCGGGCAGGGCAAGGGCGGGAGGCGGGGGAGAGCCCGGTGCGAGCCGGTCCTGCCCTTGGGCCCGTCGGGGCTCCGGGCGGACCGGCCCCTGCCTGCCCTCGAGGGCCTCCGTCCGGTCCCTCCCGGGGGCTTCCCCCGCGGTACCGGTTCCCCTCGGTGCCGGTTCCCCCCGAGGCGGCTGCGCTGGGGCTGGGTGAGGAGCGGGCGGCCCTTCCCCGGTGACCGCTGCCCGCGGTGACCCTTGCTCCTCCGCCGCACCCAGGCCTCCCGGCAACGGGAGCCTTTGACCGGAGGTGGAGGTGAGCAGCGGGATGGGCTCCGTGGGGCCGGGAGAAGCCTCTCCCCGTTCCCTGGGTTTCTTTACCGTGTCCCATCGTGGGGCAGTTCCCGGTTCAGGGTGACCCCCTCGCTGCTTCTCTTTCCCCCTCCGTAGGGTCGCCATGGGTGACTTCATGCGCCAGCGGAGTAAGCGGCAGGAGGACAACGGGCTGGGCAGTGTCCTCGATGTGCTGTTGGCCAATGCCAGGCTGGTGCTGGGTGTCACCGGGGCGGCCGTGCTTGCCATCGCCACGCTGGCCGTCAAGAGGGTAAGGGTGATGTGGGCATCACTGGGGCTCAGGGATGGGGAGGGGAGGTGCTTTGCTCCCCAGCTGCAAAACTCCTTGGCTGATCCCTTGAGTAGGGTGGAAGTGCCATGGGAATGGAGCTGCCCGCTCCCATCCTGTGGGGATGTGGGCACCCCATTTTCCTGGAGCAGCATCCATTTGGGATATAGTATTCCATCCAGGGAGGCACTTTGGGTTCAGTTCATCTTTGGAAACCTGATTGTTTTCCAGTTGAAATCTATAGGAAGCAAACCTGCACCTTTGGTGTTCCCTAAATTAGGTATTTTTGCATATGAGGCTGTGTCTCCCTGTGCATGTACTAAAGGGGCTGTTGTCCCCCTTAGTTCAGGCTGTGACACTGGGGAAGCGGTACAAAGCCAATAACTCATCCCCGTGTGCTTTCCTTCCCTGCAGCTCATAGACAGAGCCACCAGCCCTCGCGATGAGGGCGATCCCAAAGCTGAGCAGAAGACCCTGGAGGAGAGCTGGCAGGACCTGGCCTTGATCAAAGCAGCACCAAAACCCCCTAAGAAGCAGAGAAGGGAAGACCTCAGCGAGCCCCTGCTCTCTCCAGCCCAGCCACCAGCACCAGGTGAGGCTCATGGGGTGCGTGTGGCTCCCACCATGGTCAGGAGGATCCCCTTGATGTGCTCGGGGCTGGCTGTGCCCATGGTATGGAAGCTCCGTGTTATTTTTAGCTGGGTGTCCGGAAAGCTGATCCTGCCCTGCTGGGAGGATCCCGAGTCCCAGCCCCATTTTAGGCAATGCATCTCCGATAACATCCCGGGTGTCTCGGCATGGTGGGGGCTTTGTTTCCTCTGGAGCTCTGCTGGTTTCTGGGTCAGCTCTGCCTACAGGAAGGTGCCATCAGGAGCTGCTGCAGACAAAGGCTGCCTTGTCCTGCTGCCTGCAAATTGCTGTTCCAAGTGGGAAAGCAGATACCAGATCTGGTGTGGGATTGTTTGGAGGATAAGGGCAGGCTGGAGCAGTCTGAACAGGCTTCATAGGACTGAGGCTCGTAGGGACAGTGGCAGTGAGCCCTTGCCTGCTCTATCCATCTCAACCTGGGTGTGAGGCTGGAAACTGTTGGGTTTTGGGGTTAATTTGGGCTCTGCCTTAGCTGAGAAGTGCTTTTAACATCACAGGACTTGGTAGTGGCATCTTGGCTGCCTTCATACCCGCAGGGGTGGGATGGAAGCTGGGCACCCAGTTTGTGCCTCCCCCTTGGCTATGGCAGAAGCTGTTGGTTGCAGATATCTGCTCAGAGTTGTGACTTCTCCCTCCCCTCTGTCCCATCCCTTTCTCACAGAGCCCAGTGTCTGCTCTGCTCCTCTGGAGCCTCCTCAGGTTGAATCCATCCCTCCACGCTGCCTCACGCTGCAGGAGAAGCTCCTCTCGCACTACAGCAGCCATCTGGCTGTACCGGAGGTGGAAGCATCCCTCGCCCCACAGCTGGCCAGGAGCATCTGCACCCAGCTCCAGAGATTCCTGCGGAGCAAGTGCCCGGAGCTGCCCTTTGGAAACCTCTTCCTCAGTGGTGTCCTGCTCGATGGCCTCGGGGCTCTGGCAGCCGATCACATCCGCATCATGCTGCCCGTGGTCCTTGACACCGCGCTCTGGAGCCTCATCCCAGGGGAGGACACTGTGGTGAGGAACCCCCGGTACTGGATGATCAAGAGGACTGATCTGGAGTATTTCCCTCGTGGGTGCAGCCCCTGGGACAGGTTCATTGTCGGTCGGTACCTCTCCTCCAATGTGCTCAATGAGACCCTCCACAAGCTGCTGGTGGCCTCCATCAACTGGCCTGCTATAGGCAGCCTGCTAGGGAGCATCATCCACCCGGTTGTGGCATCCCAGGAGCTGAAGCTGGAAGTCAAACATGACCAGGTCGAGCTGAGCATCACCCTCTTCCCAGTGGTGGAAATGGAGGACAAGGTTCTTCTGGCTGCTCCTCCTGAAGGATTGGTGGAGAACCTCTGGCTTGAGAGCTTTTACAAGGCAGAGGTGTTGAAGGTAAAGGAGCTTGATGCTGGTGATGCTGGGGCTCGGCAGCACTGCCTCCGCATCCTCAACGGCATCTGCAAGAGCCATCCCACCCTGCACAAACTGAGTGGCAGCCCCTTGACCCACATCATCCTTCACCTCAGTGCCACCAGTTCAGACTGGGCAGAAGAAAGCCTTGCTGAGAGGTTCCAGGAGGTGCTGGAGGAGCTGGTAGGTTACCTGGAGCAAGGGGTCCTGCCTTCCTATTTCAATCACAAAATCAACCTTTTCTGCGAGCTGTTGGAAGAGGAAATCGATGAGATGGGCTTCATGCTCTACAGAGCCATAGCTGAGCCGGAGCTGCTGCTGAAGGAGAAGTGACTGGGTGCGTTGGGAGCTCCCGAATGCAGGGTGTTCCTCACCCATGTGCTGCTCCCATGAGAGGGTGGCGATGCTTCTAGTTGACTAGTGAGTAAGAGGCAAAGTTCTTGCACTTTATGAGGAAACAAAGCATTTTCTACCTGAATAAAAGGTGCCTGAGCAGAGGTGGGGGTTGATGTAAGAAGCCTCTTATGGAGGCTCTGCTGAACCACACCTTGAGTACCTGCAGGTGAGTCCTGTCCCCAGGGCACTGGGAGCCCATGTGCAGCATGTTTGGTCTCTGGTTCCCTGTGTCCTTTGCCTGTTACAGTGGTCAGGCTCCTCTTGTGCTCCAAGACAAGCTGGAGCTGGAGGGGAGCAGCTCCTTGCTGCTGCTGTGTCCCGCAGACCCAAAGGTGCAGCATCCTGGGTGCTGGATGGGTCCTTTCACCAGCACCCAGCTTAGTCTTACTGTGCCATGCTTTTTGGGGCTGTAAGGTACCACCAATCCAACATAAGCCCCCAGCCATCACCTGGGTGGTTGTGTGGGCACTCGAAGGTAGAGCCATAGCAAAGGGGGCTTCTTTGGAAACCCTTTGAGCTGCCAAAAGGGCAAGCTCAGCCCTACCTCTACCAGTATTGGCTATGCCCTGAGGAAGAGATGTGCTTCCAGCAGTGCTGGGCTTCATGGCTCTTGTTTTGCTGGAAGAGGTGGCGGCAGGAAGCAAGCTGCTGGTTCCCTTGGTGAGGCTGCAGCAGGGCTCTGCCCCCTCCCCAATGGGTGGGCTGCTGCCAATGTCCATCTGCAGGTACTTGCTGCTCTGCAACCAACCACGGCAATGAATGTCCCTTTCCTGTCTGTCCAGTGACCTTTTCACTCATGTATTGCTGCTGTCTTGAGGTTCTGTTCCCCTGCAGCCCCACACTGTGGGGCAGGAACGATGCTCTGAGCAGAGCACTTGCGAGGACTGAAGTGGTTTATGCTTTTTTATTAAGGCGGTGTGTCTTGTTTGGGTGTTGTGTTCTGTTTCCTTTGAGTTGCTGCTAAAGTAGGCTTTGGTTCTGGCTGTAGCCCCAGAGTGAAGGAATATATTCTTCTGTTTAATGGGAAAAGGTGGTTTTGCACACTGGTGGAGATGGAGAAATCCTGGGGGCTTCAGTATGAGCAGCTCTCGCGGTTTAGTTTTCTTTACAGCTATATTTATGGCAGGAAAATAAACCAGCTTTTCCTCTTAGTCTGGAGATGATTTCAGTTTGTTCCTCCAAACCCCTTCCCAGGTATTAGTGATGAGAATAAACCTTCCCTGTGTATACTAGCTCTTGCATCAGCTCTGTTCTGTCTCCCGTTGCAAGGGCTGAAGTGAGCCCTGGGTATGGCGACAGGAGGGTGTCCCTCACTGCATGGAGAGCTGGGTGGTGCCCAGACCCCATCCTGCAAAGCCTTTCTCCTCTTCTTCCAACCTCCTATGTACCCCTGGCTGCAGTATGTGCCCTCTGGACATGCAGCTTGTGCCATTTACCTGAGTGCTGACCAGGGTTAGACCAGTAAAACCAGTAACAGCAGATGCCATCAGCAACAACCCACTGCTTGCGTACTGCACCAATGCTTTCTGCTGCTATCAGAGGCTCCTGCCATGCTCTCACCAGTGCAGTGATTGCATTACAAAGCCTCCTAATCCTGGTATGTTAGCTGGCAGGAATGTATTTTTAGGCTATAGCTGTTCATTGTAAGAGTGAGTGGGACAGGGAATGCAACCCAAGTTCTCCTCCTCGTACTTCATAGGTTTCAAGAACAATAGCGATGGACTGCTGCAGAGAAAAAGGCTCTCTTCCCTTTCACGCAGACCTTGATGTGAATGTGTGTTGCTATGGTCTGCTTTGAGCAACCCTCTGTAAGTGCTTCAGCCTCCTGCCCTCCATGTGCTGCCCATCACCTCAGTGCTGACCGCAGGTTGCTCATCCGTGTCCAGGAGCAGCATCAGGGGCCCTGGGGATACACTCTGTGCTATCCTGTGCCAGAAAAAGATGCAGGAATCTTGTGATCTGCTTTCTTTGATGTACAGAGGAAGCTTCCCACAGAGGGGAAGGAGGTAGCGTGGCTTCCCAAGGGAGTTCAGTACGGAAACCAGAACCTCCCTTCAGCTCTGTCCTTCCCTGTGCAGCAATGCTGCAGCTGGTGAGCTAAACCCACATTCCCTACCCCTCTGCAGCTCACTCCTGAATAGCTGTAGGGAGTTTCTCCCAAGAAAGCTTCTGTATTGCTCTGATGAGTGGAAAGAGCAAGATTTGGGTGGGTGCTTTCACAGTAATAGCTTAACTGCTTTAAGTAGGAAGGAATAAGGCAGAGTTAAGGCATCACTGCATCCCATTTAAGAATTAAATAATTTTTAATAAGAAACTTGTTAGCTAGACAAAAATAGCTCCCATTGGCTAGCAGCATCCCAGAGGCATGGTTGAGGCTTAGGGAAGAAACTGGTTTCATATTCAGGAGCTGTTTGAAATGAAGGCTCTTGCTGAGCACTGCAGCTGAGCTTCCTTTCCAGGGCAAGCATCAGGTCCAGCTCCTCTGAACCTGGCCCTTCTTTCCTGTGGGGACAACCAAGGTAAGGGGTGCAGTGCTGTGACAAAGAGAAGGGGAAATGTTCTTCAGGCCACATCAACTTAGAAGGGGACTTAAGATAGATTTCCACACTGTGGAAAGCCAAGGACTGAGCTAAGTGGCTCTGGTGTCTGTCCTAGTGACAATCCAGCTTTTCCTTGTAAAGGGAAGCTGGCTACAGCTGCCAGTGTAGCAGGAGCTGTGGGTGGGCTCAATTCAGTGTTGGTTTCTCTGCAGATGTAGTTTCCAAATGCCTCCTTGAAATGTTCAGACTATCCCAAGCTGCTCAGCAGAAGAGCAGCTCAAAACAAAGACTGACTCCAGTAGCGGAGCCACCTTTCTGAGCTCAGGCACATAATGCATGCATGAGCATGGAACCCCTTGGCAGGAGCAGCCTGCAGCCAGAAAACACTCCACAGGCTTGGTTCTAGGCTCCAGTTCCTTCCACAGCAGCTGCTCCTGTGGCAGCTCCTCACAACCTTGGACCTTTCAGGCTCACGAGGGATGTCCACCCAGGCTCAGTGGTTTTGAGGGCAGGTTTTCTTCGTGTGGCCAGGCTGGTGGCAAATGCTGCAGGTCCGTGGTTTCTTGGCAGTGGCTCCTGAGAAGAAGCTGCCTGGTCTCTTGGCTTTGCTCCCCAACCCTCTTGAGAAACCACTGCTGTCAAAATGGTTCACAGAGACATCTCCCGAAGGCCCTAGAGAGAAACAACGTGCATGTAAGTACCTTTGAAAGCAGGTGAGAAACAGATGAGTTCAGAATAGCAGATCAAGGATTTTACTATCTCAGCCACTTGGATTATACCTGAAACTACACTTACTTAAGCTCCGAACAGTTAAATGTTACCCATTTGTCTTACAGCATTAGAGGCATGCGGGAACAAAGCAGAGAAACGGATCTGCCTGGTTACATGCTTTGGCCTACAGCTAAAGCAGAAACAACAGAACATCCCAGTGGAAAACTCGGGGTTTAAATGGTTTCGAAAGCTTTATTCTATCCCTTTAGGCTCAAATGTCTGAGGAGGAGGAGGAAGGCTTCTCTCAGACAACATCTCCACCCATTTCCCTACTTACTGTCCCTTTGTGTGAGTGCTCTCTCTTTTGCAACCTTATTTTGTGATTATTTTTAACGGGTATTTTGTTTTCAGCATCTCTCCACAGCAGCCACACTCAGTTTGTCAGCTCTGATCAAAGCTTCAGAAAGACTTGGCTTTTCTCTGCATCCCTAAAGTAGGGCAGAGGGAGTAGCAGTTTCCCTGCCATGACAGAATGGGGTTTACCACCTCCAAAAGTGGTGCTGCTGCTCCAACTCTGCAGCATGTTGGTAACAGCTCTCATAAAGCTAAGCATCGGAATTTGGGAGAACAGATTCCCAAACAGTGTTGGAAAGAGGGATGAGCTTTATCCAACAGGTCATGGGCAGACAGATGCTAAAGATCACTGCATGTAGAAGGAAAATGGCTGGAAAAGGTAAGCCAGACTTGGTTGTTATGAGCAACATCTGCAGTGCTAGAATGCTGCTGCCAGAGGGTTTAAAGACAAACCTGAAGTCTGTTAAATATGAGTTGCTACAAGAGCTCTTGTGCTGTGTGGTAGCATGAGAAGCGTGTTCAGTTTAGCATCAAGAACAGCTTCCACCCCTTGTGTTCCACCTCAAGCCTGGCCTTACCTGGAGCTGTGTTTTCATCTGCCCACTGAAAGAAGCCACACTGCTGCTCGCGGGGTTTTGAGCACGTGTGGAACTGCCTCCCTTTGTTGGGCCCATCCTTTTGGACAGTGCGTGTGACAGCTGGCTGGTCACAATTGCACACTGTGCTGCCTCCTGGAGCAGAGCTGCTGCTTCCAAAGAGCTCTGGGCCTCTTCCTCCTCCTCCTGGGCGCTGGAAACCTGCTGGGCCCCTTCCTGCAGAGGGCTGGGACAATGCAGAGCCCCGTGGAACTGTGTTGTTTCTGTCCTCTGGCTGCTGATCAGCCCAGAGAAAGAAGTTGCAGGTGCCAGCACTGCATTTGTAGAACTGCCTGCCTTGGTTGGGCCCCTCTTTGCGCACAGTGAGCAGCAGGGCTTCATTCCCACAGTTGCACACCACTGCGTTCCCATCATCTAGAGCAGCTGAAGGAGCAGGTCTGGGTATTCTCGTGGAGCTCACAGACAGATGTCTTGGTGCCAGGTTTGTGGTCCCCCTCACATGCCTGTTTTCACCACTAGCTCTGTTAAAGGAGTTGTTGACCTGCAAGTAGTTGGTTTCCTGGTTGGCTGATGATGCAGGTTGGGATGATCTGTGTAAGTACTTGAGGTCCAAGAGCTCTTTGAGCATGTCATCACAGCCGCCAATGCAGCCAACAAAATTCAGGGGCATCACGGGTGGAACGCTGCCTCTCTTGAATTTAAACTTCAGTCTAAAAGGAAAGGAAGAACAGAAGTCTCTCAGTTCACACAGCTTCTCATCATGGGATCATAGAATAGTTAGGGTTGGAAAGGACCTTAAGATCATCAACTTCCAACCCCCTGTCATGGGCAGGGACACCTCACACTAAACCATGTCATCAACAGGGCTCAATTTGGACTTCAGTTTTTACATTGTGGGGTTTCTTCTGAATTCTGCTATACTATATAGCAGAATATATAGTATATATGTGCATATATATACACACATATATATACATACAGAATATATACTATAGAAGGGTCTTCCCAACCCTTCTTCTTTCTATCCCTAAGTCAAAGCTGCTTCAGCTTTCCAAGACTGCAATGGAAGATGGTTGCTCAGCCCATGAAGTCTCTGGCCCTGATGGCTAACATGGAGTGTCCATGGGGCTGCATTTCCCCAAGGGATAACTGGTCTGACCTACCTGTGAACTCGATGTGGTTTACACACAGCACAGATGCTCTCATCCCTGGCCACATCCAGCACAAAATCAGGAAACCAGACTGCAGTTTTACAAGCTGGATAGCCCATGCAGCTGAGATAGAACCTGCCGTGGGACAAAAGCAGTGCATGAGGAAGAGGCAATGTGAAGACAGACGGAGATCTGTTCGCCTGCCTTCTCACCATCAGAAACTGTCAAACCAACTGTTTTCAAGGAAGAACAGGTATTTGAGAGGTTCAGCTGAATCCACACAGCTTATGTAGCTGGTGGAGTGAACCAGATGCAGCCCAAGCTTTCATGCTTGTTGCAAAGGGGAGGCAAATGAACAACACCCAGAACCAACACAGAAAACAACCAACACATGAACACCACCACAAACGAACACAGAAAGCTACTTCCTACAACAGGGAAGATCACGAACCCTCCATTCTTCTTGGTCTTCAGCACCATGTCGTTGTTGCACTGTGGACACTTCCGAACGGAAAGAGGCGCTGCTGGATAGACCTCCTCCTGCTCTGCCCTTCCTGTGGCTTCTCCAAAGTACCGAGCCAGGGCCTGGTCCAACCTATAAAGAAATCAGCAGAGCATCTTGAGGGTCTCCCCTGCAAAGTGCAATCGGGCACTGCAGTGAGTTCATGCCTGCTGCCCTCCTCCCAGCCCCTCTTGGCTTCTCCACCAGTATGCTGGTTCAGCATCACGCTTCTGGATCAGGCTAGGTGTGGGTACAATGTGATAGAGGTCACTGCACGTTGCTTCACCCAGCTCTGAATTTAATCTTAAGGGTTTAAACCAAGGTAAGCATGCAGTTGGCACCAACTCATTACAGTGTGCCAGGCTGTGAGTCATGCATGCAAATGCCTACACACACTAGGCAGAGCTCCAGTGAAGCTGTGACAGGATCCCACTCCAGGCTGAGCCCTGGATGAGAAGCCAGCACCTCCCAAAACTGCAACCAGAAGAGGGCAAAGACTCACTTGTTGGCTCTGGCTACAGCTTCGACGAAGACTTGCTTATACTTTTGGACCTGCTGCTGCAATACCACAGACTTGTCTTTTTTCCCCTCACAGATGAGTTTCAGATCAGCCTCCAGCTCAGCTCGGAGGTCAGGCTTGGACATCTCGTAGCCCATGGAATCATAGCCTGAGGAACATACCGCATAGTAAGTGAAAGGAAGGAGCATGTAAGGAGCCTGCCATGTTCCTAATGGATACTGCCCTTACCTTCCACCAGCCCCATGCCCAAGTGGCCTGGGAGGAACCGCTGATCATCTGTGAGGCCCACGTACATCCGTGTCTTTATCGTCTCGATGTGCTCGGCGTGAGTGGCGTCAGTCCCTGAAAGCAGCAGACAGGCTGTCAGGCAAATCAGGTGTCAAGAAGTGGTCTCCCCTGTGCCTAGTGCAGAAGGCAAGGTGCTAAAGGGACAAGGAGACAAGTTATGGTCAGGAGCAGCACTGGCCTTGTGTCCCCCTGGCACTGAGGCCAACAAGGTGCTGGCAGATGCAGCCTGGAGCCTAAATCACACTTCGCCCCAGGCACTGGAAGCCCTCTGCAGCCTCCTTAGGATCTCTGGACTTTGCCCACAGGTCTCAACTATCCCTTTGTTCTATACATTTAAGTGATTTCTTATCTGAAGTGACTTTTAGAGAAGGCCTTATTCTGATGGTGGGACAGAACTGCTGTTAAGAGAACTTGAGAAGAAGCCTATGAACAAAACTCCTCCAAGAATGAGAGGCCACACTACCAATACTGACCAATGCCATGTTTCTCCATGAGAGCAATGAGATCTGCTTCTGTGAGAAGCAATGGAGGGCTGGTTTCCCCATCCACCATCTCCACTGTAGTGGGCTGAAAGCGAGACCCCTTCTGATACAATGGGATAACCTGAAAGGAAGGAGAATCTCTTTGAAACTGCCCTCTGGTCCAGTCCCTGAAGACAAAACATTACGCTAACAGTGCTGTAATAGAGCAGCACCCCAGTCTGGAGGAGATCCACCCTCAGAGTCCTCAGGATCAGACAGTAATGAATTGCGAGAGAGACCATGGAACAGCAATTGCAGCTCCTCTTGGTCAGTAAAGTCAATCCCACAGCCCTGTATGGTGTGGTGTCAGAAGGAAAAGAATCTATCCAAAGCTGGCACAATAAAGCAGCAGAGATGTCTGAGTGAAACAGCCAGTGGGCCAGCTAATTGTCATAGGGTGTTCTGTAGAGAGGTCTGAAGTTGGCACTGAAATGCTATTTTAAGCTCCAGATACTTTAGCTTCTCCCATGTATGTTATTCAAGGGCATTACCTTATCACTCCACTTCTCATAAGGATAGACTTCCAGGTAATTTCGGGCCAGGATCATCAGTCCTTGAGCAACGAATCGCTCACAGGCAATGTCAATCTCCACGGTGGTTTCCTGGCCCTTGGCATCTTGAGAGCAGCAAGCCAAGAAATGGCGCACAATGAACTCATACAGCCTCTGCTCGTTGCCCTAATATCAAATAGTAAGAAAGGGTCAGTGTCTTCCTGTGTTGATGAGGTGTCAAGTGAGTTCTCAGGAGAGGTTACTGTGCTAATAACCATCTTATCAAGACTTCATTTATCAACCTCTGCCTTTGTTAAACTCACCTGCAGGTTAGCAGCATATTTGGTGGGGTGAATGGGAGGGTGAGCCTGATCTGATTTGTTTCCACTCCGAGGGGTTGGCCCACCCTGATCCAAAATCCTCTGTGCAAATGCTCCCCAGTTTGGGTCCTGTGTTTGCTGTTGTACTAAGGCAGAGAGGTTCAGCTCCTTGGGGAAAGTGTTGGTCTCGGTTCGGGGGTAGCTAATGAACCTTAAGAAGAGAAGCAGCACTTTAAGAGGTGCTCCAAGATGGTTGTGTACTAAAGGCCTTTTACTGTTGAAAGACTTGAGTTTACCAAGCCAAATTCTGCTTTCTTACCCTTGAGTATAGAGTTTTTCTGATATCCTCATGGTTTCTTTTGCATTTATCTTTAGTTTGCGGGAAGCCAGCTTCTCAAGTTCCTGCATTGGGAGGAACGAGAACAAAACAGAGGCATTGGCGTGTAATTCAGAGTGGTGGGTAAAGTATCTGTTCAGAGCCTCCTTCAGGTAAGTCCTTTCAGCACAGTTCAAACATACCACAGTGTCCAGGGGCAGGGGCCTCCATTTGCTCTTGGGCTTGCTCCCAACCTCGACAACAGCTGCTACTGGATCCTAAACACAAAGTAAAACACAAAATCTCCTTTAAGAGTTTACTCAAACTGTTCTTTCAATGTCTTCAGCAAGACCAATGCAGGAAGTGTTTGGCTGATACTGGATTGTACAACTACTGACAAGCTTTCCTACCTCCATACACATCTGGTAAAGGACCAGGCATGCTGTGTGATTGAAGAGCCGGTTCCTCTTCCAGTTGAAGACCACGCTGCCATCTTCATGATCATGTGTCACTGTGTCAAACAACAGATCTGAGTGTTACAGTAGTAATACAATGCAAATACAGCAAGGGAAATAGAGGCACTATTAGGAAACCTTTCAGTTCTGCTTAGTGGGCACAGCAAAGGAAGGGGAAACCACCTCTGCAATCACTGGTTGTCTCCCTGGTGTTCTTCCTTTCTATACACATCAAACCCTCTAAGAGCCCAGGACAACTCTTCCCCAGGCATACCTTTTATTTTATAGAAGGCTTCAGGAACAAAGGCCTGGATGGCTTTAAAGCGTTCAACTACAAAACCCAGTGTTGGGAACTGGCAGCTACCATAGCTGATCAGCTGATCTGCTAAGATATCAGGGAAGATCTTCTGCAGCCTCAGTGTCTGGAATCTGGTGAAAGCAGCGCCTTAGAAAGGAGAATGGACACCACAAGTGAATACAACAACACTGACCGATGACCACAACACTTCAGATGGTTCTTTTTAATGCTCTGGGTATTAATTTTACTCTAATATTCAGCTGCAGAAGCCTGTCAGTGCTGCACGAGCTACATCCTTCAAAGAGCATGTTTCCAGTAAAACACGACAAGTGGTGTGACTGTATCTGATCTAATAATCAGATTTACAACGCTGCAGAGGGCATTTGTCTTGTGTTAAGGATACAGTAACAGATGATTTCTAAACACCCCTGCCAGGCTTTAACAATGTGCATTCAATGTGGTTAGATGAGAAGTGACGAAGAGCCTGATGGATGGCTCTTGTTTGTAAAGCAGTCTAAGGGAGTTCAAGTATTTATAGACTACACACTGCTAACAAAGCTGTCCCATGCCCACCTACCACAGTTGATCACCTCCTCTTAGTAGAGGTGCATGGGAGGGTCTGGCAGCCTGCTCTCATCTCCAGCGCATGTTTACATACCTATCCTGAGGTCCAGCTCTTGCCTGACATTGACGGCATCACTTGTTTTTTGATCAGGTTGGGTGAGGTTCTCACAGGCTGTTCTGACAGCATGGAGTGTGATCTCTGAGAAACGGGCCCGGAACACACAGAGGTTTGGCTTTACTGTCACAGAAACACAGACAAAAACCCAAAGAAATCAAAGAGTGGCTCAAACACCAATAGAAAGGAGCAATTAATAAACAGCCATCTTCAAATGAGTGTGCTGTCAACCTGTTCTACAGCTTTCCAGTAGCTGAACATGCCTCTGGATGATCAGAGCCACATATTTAACAGTCAACATTTAACCTGGACACAGGAAGATTGAGAACGTGCCTCTGTTACAAGATCTCTGAGCTGCAATACCTGTCACATCAGCACTTTAATGGAACTCTGATGAAGCTGCTCTACGCACCAGCTTTGCAAACGTGAATGATCTCAAAGCCAATGTTCTCTCCTTCTCGGTCACAGTCAGTCCAGATCACCAGAGCTTGGCACTGCTGGATTTCTCGTTCAAGGGTTCTCTGAGATGAGGAAATACCACACACTGAGATATACCAGGCCACTTACCTTGCCATTTAGCTTTAGAATGAAACTGAACGTGAAATACAACGCGTATCCATAGAGATTGTTGAAATACGGTTTTGTAATTGTCTGTCTCATGAGATCAGGCAGCTTCCAAAAGAGCTGAGTCATTTATTTACATGTGACTGTTATAAAGCATGGTTTGGCTCGGATTGTGCCACAATTGTGCTGAAAATGGCATTTGTTTTTGGTCAAGTTGAGATGCAGTTGCCAATTCCACCTTGTTGGAAAACACATTTCTACTTTTAGCAAAGCAGCTGTTCCTTTACTGCTCTAATGTACATGAGCAGGAGACTTTTGATGTCACAAACAACATGTGCATATATATATATATAGCTATGATACACAGGAGGAATGTGTTAAACTGCAGAAACTTGGATGTTAAAGGACAAAGGTACAGTTGTCCTCCTGTCTGAGGCAATATTTGCAGAACCTCTGACCTCAAAGAGTTTCAGGGGAAACTCTTAAAAACAACATACCTTGATATCCATGTAGTTTTCAGGGCAATACTTCTCAATTTCAGCATCAAAAAGAGCTAGAGGGTTGCAGCTATGCCTGGGAAAGAGAGGATAAAGAGCGTGCATAACAAAAACTAAACCATCTGTTTTGAGACACTAACTGCTGCTGTCTTGTGAGGAAGTGTTGTTCAAGTACTGGAATTAATATGTTTTGTTATGGGCCTCGTCTTAGCATCTCATGTGAACTCTGTGTTGTCTGAGTTACACTTAAAAAGCAATGGAAACAAAAAGCAACAAGAGAAAACAGCAAATCTGGAAGGCTGCCCTAAACAAGCAGCTTCTCTTGTTTCAAGTGCAGAGAACAAAGGGGGAGGAAACCAGAGAAAGTGCCTCACATCCTGGGGACAATGTCTGGTTGAACAAAGAACACAAAAGCATCGATCAGGTTTCAGAATCAGTTTAATTCCTTGGGTCTACCTTAACGTATTTTAACAGCATGAAGACTTCAGGGGGGTTTAGCAGTCTGAAGACTGTAACTTGCAGTAATCTTATATTCCATATCGAATTTGGGACTCTTCACCATGGTCTGTAGCTGTGCCAGAGTCCCTCATACTCTGCTTAGCTTCGGGTTGAAAGCAGAAGATGACAGCTCCCTCCTGTGAGGGATACCATGTACTCACCATTTGCGAAAGGGCATCTTGAAGTCATGAACCAGTAAATGTCCTGACACAGATGTCATCACCATAGTAACGTTCTGCAAGAGACAGAGCAAGGTAATCAGTGCCCATCCTTTGCTAAAAGCTACCCCCAGGCCCAAGATCTTCCTTCATTCTCAATTTACACAGTTAGTGACACCTCCGTCCTGCTAATACAAAGCTCTTCTCTCTACTGACAGCCAAATCTATGGCCTTTTCCTCAATTCCTATGGGAAGATCCCAATTCTAAACAGCAACATCTTTTTGACTGATATTAAACCAAACTGGAAGACTTAAAGCGATGAAACAGGTCAGTACTTAAACCAAGAAAAGAACATCTGAATTTTCCTCATCTTCTGGCGAAATGTCCCCATCCCTAGATATGTTTTTGTTACTTCTAACAATGGCTTTTAATAATTAGCATTTTGCATTTGCAGTAGTAGAATGAAGGGAAACTCTACCTGGCCAAACATCTGGTAGTCGTATTCGTAGATCTTGTTGAACTTGGAGAACCCTTCTCGCTGGAAAGAAAAGCAAAAGGTCCTGAGTTTCTGGCTGCTGCAGGAAACCAAACTCATTCCGCTTCACTTTATACATGTGTTTATACACAGCAGCGCACAGAGAAGCGTGGGGCAAGTGAAAACAGTGAACTGCAGCTACTGGAAACTGCCCGTATCATTTACGGAGGCATGTAAATGGTGCTTTTAAACATAACAGTATTTTAAACCATATGTAAAAGTATCATAAACCATGCCTGAGGGGGTTCCAGGACTCCCCACGGACAGTGTCAACAGTGAAGAACAGACTTATTTAATGAGGCTGGTCACTTGTATTCCTGACAAACAACTGCCCTGCTCTGGGTTCCCAAGATTATGCTTAGCCTGATGCTCAGGGAAGTTTCTAGATTGCACATTTGCTGCTTTTTCTACAGAAACAGGATGCTGTCTTCCTTGCTCTGGACTGTCACACTCAGGTTCTCAATAACACCTTTGATTCAAACTAATTCTAGTCTAGAAGCACCTTCTAGCTCTTAGCTTGGAAATACCAAGCGAGTATGCAAACTGCTAGTCACAAAACAAAGCAGCAGAGAGGAGAGATCCTCTAAACCACAGACCATCTTTGCTTTATTATGTGCACTCCAGTGAACCCCTGACACTTGCTGATGCTGCAGAAGTGGTGCTTTTTGACTGGGAAACACAAGCCAGCAGATGGTTTCTGTTCCTGAAGCCTTTCACATACACTGCAAATGGAGGAGGAGCACAGGAAGCCCTCACTGTGGAGCTCAGAGCCTGGAGAAGGCTGTCCAGACAAAGGAAGCACAGCTGGGGAGCTGAATCCCAACAGGAAAAGGGATCCAAGGCTCCCAAATACATTTGGGCAAAGTTATTCTTGTACTCTTGTATGGTCAGAAGCAGCCAGCCACAAAAGCAGCGTGACATGTTGCATGTGCAGATGGGAACTGCCCATGCCGAGCTCTGCTGAGCATATTGTGGCTACCACACAAGACACAGGCCGTGCTGCTGATGCTCTGCAGCCAGCTAAGCCAGACCCAGGTACGAGGACTGAGCTGTGGCGCATCCCTACCCGCCGCATCCTGCTGTTGGAGAGCAGCTCTGCGATCCCCCGGGCAGCATCGTTCTTCTCAGCCACGCACAGCACCTTCCGGATCCTCTGCAGCGCCGGGTCCTCCGCAGCGCGGGAGAAGAGGCGCCGGGGCAGCATCCTGAGCCCGCCGCCGGCGAACAGCCTCGCCGGGGCGTTCATCACCGGCGACGGCGGCAGCTCCGCCGGGCCGCGGGCATCCTGCAGGCCCTGCCGGGGATGGAGAGCGAGCGCTGAGTCCTCATTCACGGGCCCGTTCCGCCTTTTACAGCCGGGACGGGGCAAAGGCACCCTCATTGCTGGAGGAGGCTTCTCCCCGCGCTGTCAGAAGCAGCTCCCACCGGGTCCTGCCCGCTCCCGGACCCCCATACCCAGCCCCTTGCCCGCTCTATCCGGGTCAGGGCAGCCCCACACACCCCTAACCCTGCCCGGGCTCTCCTCAGCCCACTCATTGCTGATGGAGGCTTCTCCCCGCTACCAGGTCCCCGTACCCGCCCCCCGGGTCTCCCTCAGGCCGCGGCTGCCCCATACCCACCGCAACCGGGGCACGGTACCCCCCTAACCCCTCCGGTCTCTCCGCACCTCAGGCGCTCTGTCGCAAAGAGCGGCGGGACACGGCGCGGTTTCCCTCGCTCTGCCGTAAAGCGCTCCAGGACTACAACTCCCATGATGCTCCGCGGCGCTCCCTCAGCGCGCCCTCCTCTCGCCGCTTCGCTCCCGGTTGCCGTCCCGCTCCGGTTTACCTCTTCCTTCGCCGTTCCGCCCCGGTTTACCGTCCCCTCCCGGTTGAAGTAACGCGAAGGGATGGCGGAGGCTTAAAAACAACGGTAAAGGGCGAAGGGGAAGGTGGCGGCGTCTCCTTCGCTTCCGGCTGTCGGGGTGAGAGGTGGCGGCGTCATGTGATCCCAAGATGGCTGCGGGGCTGTGGTGTCCGTGAGGGCCGGCGGCGGAGCGGGGCCGGCGGGGCCCGGCCATGGCCGAGGCGGGAGGGGGCGGCGGGACAGCAGCGGCCCCCGGCGGGGCCGCAGCGGGCCTCGGCGGGACAGCAACGGGCCTCGGCGGGACAAGCGGTGGGGCCCAGCGGTGGGACACGGGCTGCGGTGGGGTCTCCCGTAGTGCCCGGTGGTGGTGGTGGTGGCGGCGGCGGGGACCGGACGGGGCTTCGCTGCTCCATGTCGGTCCCATCCTAAGGGAAATATGATCAGCGCCCCCGATGTGGTGGCGTTCACCCGGGAGGAGGAGCTGGAGGATGAGCTGTACAGCGAGCCGCCGCTGCCCGAAGAGTACTCGGTGCCGCTGTTCCCCTTCACCGGCCACGGCGCCAACCCCTGGGCCAAGGTCGCCAACTCCAAATTCAGCCGGGATTTCATCCTCATCTCCGAGTTCTCGGAGCAAGTGGGGCCTCAGCCCCTCCTGACCATCCCCGATGATGCCAAAGTGTCAGGGACTTTCGATCTCAATTACTTCTCCCTGCGGATCATGTCTGTGGATTATCAGGCTTCCTTCGTGGGGCATCCTCCCGGTTCTGCGTACCCGAAGCTGAACTTTGTGGAGGATTCCAAAGTGGTGCTTGGGGACTCGAAGGAGGGAGCCTTTGCCTACGTGCACCACTTGACTCTCTATGACCTGGAAGCCAGAGGGTTTGTGAGGCCCTTCTGCATGGCTTATATTTCTGCTGATGAGCACAAAATCATGCAGCAGTTCCAGGAACTCTCTGCTGAGTTTTCCAAAGCCTCTGAATGCCTAAAAACGGGGAACAGGAAAGCTTTTGCTAATGAACTGGAAAAGAAGCTGAGAGATCTCGACTACACCAGGACTGTCCTGCACAATGAAACTGAGGTGCAGAAGAAAGCCAACGACAAAGGGTATTACACGACCCAAGCCATTGAGAAAGCCAACGAGCTGGCCAGTGTGGAGAAGTCCATCATCGAGCACCAAGACCTACTGAAGCAAATCAGGTCGTATCCCTACAGGAAGCTGAAGGAATCTGACTTCCACCCCTATGAGCCGGAGTGTGCGCCGCTGGATCAGGCCAACGCAGACTGTGATCGGGACCCCACTACCTCCGACCCTGCTCAAACTCCCCTTTATACCCATGTGCCATCCTATACCCCCAAGCTTATCAAAGCCAAGTCTGCCAAATGCTTTGACAAGAAGCTGAAGACGCTGGAGGAGCTCTGTGATGTGTATTTTTTCACCCAAACCCTTGACCAGTTGCACCAGATCGAGAGGACTTTCAGAGGAGACGTGTGCTACCTCCTGACAGAGCAGATCAGCAGGGCACTGCTAAAGCAACAGACCATAACTAACTTCCTCTTTGAGGATGTGTCTTGTCTGGATGAAAAACCACCTGAAAAACAATACAGAGGCTGCCAGGGGCACAGTCATGATGCTAGAGATGGGAAGTGTTCGGAAGAGTTCCCTGCTCCTACAGTGGTCATCAGCTTGGGATCCTACAAGTCCAGCGTGGAGTGCGTGCCCATCAAGATGGAGCAGGAAATTGACGACTCCCAAGAGCCCCACATGAGTGAGTCTGTGACGTTTGAGCACCAGGAGAACCTGGATTACCTGGATGCAGATCTCAAAGGCAGCATCAGCAGCGGTGAGAGCATCGAGGTTCTGGGAACGGAGAAGTCTGCCTCTGGCTTGCCAAAGTCAGAGAGCCAGGCCAGCCTGCCCGTCAGCCCCAGCCCTCAGGTGGGCAGGAGCAAGGTGGGCAGCAGGAGGACCGTCAGCGAGGACAGCATCGAGGTCCTCAGCACGTGTCCCTCCGAGTCGCTCATCCCAGAGGATTTCAAAGCGAGTTACCCAAGTGCCATTAACGAGGAGCCCTACGTGGGTGATGAAGAGGGAGGCCTCCGCTTCACCCCCAGACTGAACTCGGATGATGCTGATGAGCAGGAAGATGTTTCAAACCAGGAAAACTTACTGCAGGTGGATTCTGCTTGTTGTATCGGGAAGGAGAGCCCCAACTTCCTGGAGCCTCTGCCTGACCTGGGACACAAGCCCTGCGATGAGGACGGGGTGGTGAGGATCCCACCGCAGCCGTACCGGCCATCCGAGCCAGGGCTGCATGGGACCTTTGGGAGCTTCCCCTCCCATGATGGCATCTCGGGGGGGCTCCTGCCCTATGAGCTTGACTCTCGCTACCTGGCGGGCAGCAGGGAGGTCAGTAAGAGCAGCCTGGATGAGTGCTCGGACTCCACAAGCTATATGAGCAGCGCTGCCTCCACGTGCTCCGACAGGACCCCTTCTCCAGCGCACCCTGCCTGCCAGGGGGCTGACAGGCACAAGAAGAAGGGTGGGCAGAATGCACTGAGGTTCATCAGGCAATACCCCTTTGCCCACCCTGCCATCTACTCCCTGCTCAGCGGCAGGACCCTCATCGTGCTCGGGGAGGAGGAAGCCATAGTCAAGAAGCTCGTGACAGCTCTCTCCATCTTCGTGCCCAACTGTGGCCTTTATGCCAAGCCTGTGAAGCACTGGGTCACCTCGCCTCTGCACGTCGTGGATTTCCAGAAGTGGAAGCTGATCGGGCTCCAGAGGTAAATCCGGGATCTGTTTGCTTTGTCATGTTGGGGTGTTTGATGGAAACATCATCTCCTAAGTGGGAATTTCAGAGGGGGAAATTCATGCACACTCAAAGGTCTCTACCACCGCCACTGCCGTGAATTTCTGCTTGTGGGATGTATTTTGCAGGGGGGAGATTTGTCTCTTTATATCCAGCCTCACTTAAGCATTGATATTTAGAACATCTGTGTGCTTTTTGGCTCATACTCGTGTCTTGGCCAGGAGGTTTCCTTCTAGTTTAGGTCTTAGCTTGGCAAAGCAGAGAACAAACATGAGTCCTGATGGTTTCCAGGAGGATCTAAGAGTGCTCCTGGAGTTCCTTGTGTGCTCTGTGTTCCTGCTGAAACTGCTCTGACACTTCTAGCTGGAATTTGGGGGTTTAAATGGATGCTTTGATACAAGGAGGGTTCTTCCTTGTGGACCCTGATGAAGAGATGAGGTGCAGTAAGTCAGAAATCAGGCCTTGGGCTGTGTTGGTGAGGGTGTGCAACTGGGTGTCATGGGTTAGGGTGGAGGTGTGGAGCCCTTTGGGGAGTGCAGATGGACAAAGGCTTATTTATAACGAGCTTTAGCGCAGGAAAATAGCTCCAGGGAGCTGTGGTAATGGGATTGCAGGTCAGATGCAAAGGAAACCTCTGTTCAGGGTGAAGACCATCACAAAGGCAAAGACCCCTTCCCCACCGTCCAGACCTCAAATGTGGCTTTGTGGTTTATATCAACAAATAGCAATTACTCAGCTCTCAAGATTTCATCCCTGCCTTCGTTACAAAAAGGATTTTCTTTGTGTGTTACCAGGATGTGTTTGGTGCTTTGGGTGCATGACAGGGAACGGCCACTGCTGTCACAGCATGGAAAACATGAGTCAAAGTGGCAGCCCATTGCCCAGAGCCTCCTGAAAGCCTGTTTCTGAGCAGCGTGAAAACCAAACAATAGAGAAACTTCCTCTCTGGGCTGCTGAGAATCGAGTTGCTGGGGGTTGTGGGTGATGAAATTAACTCAAGCTGGGAGTTTCCCCTCATTTCTATGCTGGTGAGGCAGGATGACAGCTCTGGAACAACCACTCCCCAGCTTCCCTGTCTGTCGGTGAGGATTTTTAAAGCCCCAAGTGTTCCCTCCTTGCTCAATGTTTGTGGTTAGCTGCAATTTCTATAAACTAAAGTCATTCTTATTTTGGAGCAGTGCTTGTAACGTGTGTCAGTCATTTCAAAGCTCCTCATGGAATGCTAATGGAGTGTTGAGTTTAATGTTTGCTCGCAGCAAACCATTTGGACCAGGGCTTTGGGAAGGGATTTACTGGCTGGATTCATTCCTCTGGTTAAGGACACTGTGTCTCAAAGGCCAGACGGTGCCTGGGCACAGAAGCAGCCCTAACACCATGAGTTGGGGCTCCTGCTTGGAGGCTGGGAGCTGTCTCTCAAGCGAGCGACTTTACCCACGCAGAACTGAGGAACAGAAGGTAGAGCTGGCGTAGGCTTGTCATTTGCATTTAAATAACATACATTTGGGCTCGTTGGGTAATTGCATGTTATGAACAGTGCTGTGGGTTGGCACCTGAATGAGAAATGGCCAGGCTCAGCCAGCGAATGTTCTGGTTTAAGGATGGTTCCCTTTGTAAAGGAAAGGCAGAAGGTTTTGCTGTACTCAGGGCTTTGAGCACCTCAAAGCAGCTCCCTCCCAGAACAGTGATATGGGGGGAAAGGAAAGCTCCTGGCAAGGGGGGCAGGTTTGGGGTTTGGGTGCTTGTTGTCACATCCAAAAGGAAGATTTTCCTCTGTTCACCAGAGATGTCCTATTGCTCCCACTCCTGTCACTGAGGGAGGAAGCTGCCCCATGATGCGGTGGTTTACGAAGCAGCACATGCACAGTGTGGATCAGGGCATGGGGGGATCTATGGATTGAGGTTTCTTTGGAATCTGGTAGGTTGGAGAGATGATTTGGCTGGTCTTCTCCCTGCTAGACTGTATTTCCTCACTGGGGCTTATGCACCATCTCATGAGCTAAGGGAAATTCAGTGCAATACAGGGGCACTGACACAACCTGCTGCTTACGTGCGGGGTCCGCCCCAGCCGTGACCTCTCTCTTTGCTGTTCCAGGACGGTGTCTCCTGCTGGGGTGAACGTGCTGCACGCCCTGAGCCGCTACAGCCGCTACATCAGCATCCTGGATGCTGACAGTAAGACTCTGCGTTGCCCCCTGTACAAAGGCTCCGTGGTGTCCCGGCTGGCGGATCACCGCACGCAGATCAAGCGAGGAAGCACCTACTATATGCACGTCCAAAGCGTCCTCACCCAGCTGTGCTCAAAAGCCTTCCTCTTCACCTTCTGCCATCATTTGCACCTTCCCATCAGTGAAAGGGAACCTGAAGAATCCGTTGTGAGTCGCAGGATGAACTTTCTGAAGCTCCAGCTAGGCCTGGTCAATGAAGACATCAAGATCGTGCAGTACCTGGCAGAGCTGCTGAAGCTGCAGTACATTCAGGACCCCGGGCAGGGGGTGAGCCCTCTGCTCCGCTTTGACTATGTGCCCAGCTTTTTGTACAAAATCTAGCCTCCTGAAGGCTGTCTGCACTGGGGTCTGACAGAGCTCATCCCTGCTTCACATCGCTATCTGCAGTAGCTCTCATACATCAGGAAGGGGTGAAGAAGCCGATGTGTTTGTGAGCGTCTCTGCTCCATAGAAATCCATGTCTCAGGGACTGGATTTCTGTTCCCTATAGCCAAGAATGTAGATGTTCCATCACCTAAACCACTGGGCTCTCTGTAACTGTTAGAAGGGGCACTGTTAACTTTTCATGGCAGCATCCCAGGGGGAATAGGGCATGGAGAGAGGTGGGCTGTGTCGGGGATCAATACTAGTGCGCAGCCCTTGAAACAACAGTGAGCATACAACTGTATGCTTCTGCCAGATCCCTAAATGCTCTTGGTCCCTTCCATGGAGCCAGGATGGAGATGTGAAGGTTTTAATCCACTAGTGTCTCATGTGAGTGTAGCTCAGGAGCTCCCTGGCAAGGTGGCAGCTTGCAGTTAGCCATCTGGATGGTGTTCCTTCCTGTGTCTATCCAAGTTTCCTGGTGCTTCCCTGGACAGGTTGTCCCTGGGAGGGTGGGAGCACAGTAGAAGCACATGTGCTTCTCTTCAGAAAGTGCTTTCCAGTTTCTCTCTGCTTTGTTAACATCTAGAATGTGGAAGGCTTCACCCGCTGCCAGGAATGTAGAGCACTGTGCCTTGTAACTTGTCATGTCCTGTTTGCACCTCTGAGAAGGGTGGGAAAGAGCTGGGAATCCTCAGAGCACATGAGGTTGAGGAAGGCCTTTTAAGTAGAAAGGGGCTGAAATGAGTGGGGGGAGCCTCACTTTTAGGTGCTTTTTGTGACGGGGGGGATGGAACAGTACAATGAAGCGATGCTGTGAGACAGCAGGCTGGTAGAGCAGCTGCCTGGCTGGTGACATACGAGTGCTCAGGAGAGATCAGGGATGGATGTACCAGGTTCTGTGTCGGATCTGTAATAGTTTATTTTGCTTGGGTTTATTTCTGGCATGGAGTTGACTTCTGTGCTGTGTGGCACAGCAGGGTCAGCGTCACTGCGTGCTGCTTCTGGCCTATGTCCTGTCTCCACTACCTCTCCTAGGATGCGCCTGGGTAGCTCTGGATGGGCCAGAACTGCTCTCTGAGCCTGGATGCTGAGGACTTTTCCTTTCAAAGCTTCTGTGCTGCTGCCCTTGCCATTAAGGTTGTGCCAGCAGCGTGGTGACAGCCCCACATTGTTCCTGTCAGTGTCGGGGGCACAGCGCTTCCATATGGAGTCTCAGGGGAGACGCTGCTCTTTGGCCACATGTACCAGGCTGTGGTCTGCTCTGCCTGGTGCTGTGTGGCCATAGCAGCCCCTGTGGTACTCCTGAGCAAGAAAAGCCTTGCTAGGAAAGGCAGCCTTGGGTTTATTTGTGTTTTAGCACTGATTATGGGGAGCGAACAGCTGAGATGGTACAAAATGAGCTGATGTGTTGTTTGCTTTGGGTTTATTTATGTCTTTAAACCTCTGTTTCTGGTGATGCTGTGAGGCAGTGCTGGAGGTGAAGGTGATGTCCCCTCTGAGCCCAGGGAAGGTTGTGCATACAGATGTGTCTCAGACCCACTGATACTTGCTGTGAGAACCACATCACTCCAAAACCAGTGTCCTAAAGGCAAGAAGGCTCTTTGGGCACCAGCATCTGCAGCTCAGCACCACTGCTGCCTCTTTCTTCTTTGCATTCAAGGTATAAAGGCTGTTTCAGATGTCAGTGTTGTTTCTGGGGGTGCCCAGCGAGGTCGTGGTACTCTCCAAAGGGATTTCCAAGGTCAGGGATTGCTTGTGACAGCGGGTTGAGGTCACAGAGAGGAAGCAGCATGGCTGAAGGTGAGCAGAGTGCTTGTAGCAGGGCTGACTGCCTTTAAAGCATGTTTAAAGGCCTCTTCCTTTCTGGATTGTGGCCTCCTGTCATGCGTGAGCTGGGCCTGCTGTGAAAGAATTCTGTGTCCATCAAAAAGGTGTCCCCTGCTCCGTTTGTGTGCACCCAAACGGCTTCCACACTAAAGCTGAGGTGAGATTCCCCAGGGAAAGAGGCATCTTGGTAAATGAGTAATGCAGGTGACACAAGGGAGTCCAAAGCTCCTGTATCCCTCCTGGAATGTGGCTCTGGAGGAGTGCTTTGTGTGGGAGCTGCTTTCCTGCTGACTCACTCCTGCCGCCCTCCAGGCTGATGGGTGACCAGTGTTGGCTGAGCTCTTGCTCACAGTGGTCTCGACCTCTGGTGTTCAGCTGTACTCATAATCGATACATAACTCATTGCTCCCTCTATCAAACCTGATGTTCAAGGCCATATTGGGCAATACTCGTGCCACCACCTGTCTGACCTGCTTCCTCTCCGCGCCACATCTCTGGCTGGGGAGGATGCCCTGGGTACCTGTGTCAGAACAGGAGCTCTGCACTATCTGCAGCTCTGCTCTCAAGCAGGAGCTGTGGGGAAACATGCCTTGGGGTGTTTGTCCTCCTTAATCTGGCTTACAGCAGCAGTGTGGGCTCTGGGAGAGGGGGAATTGCATGGGGCTGTGGCAGCTCGGTGGAGGCAGAGCCTGGGCTGCCCATGGTGCCCCGGTAGCAGCAGGAATTGAGGGAAGCCCGAGTGCTTTGGGTGGTTTGGGAGCTCAGTTCCTCTTCACTCAGTAATTTCTCTGTCTGACCCTTGTTCCTGTACAGAGCAGATCCCTGTACTGGCACTTTAAGACATTTCCCTCGTCTTCACTGTGGTACCTCACTAGTTTCCAATAGAAACAGACTTCCAACAAGTTCCACTCCTTGCACTGACAGCTCCCGCAGGGAGTCTTGGCCTGTGTCCTCCCAGTGTAATAGTGCCCAGCCCTCCCTCAGCTCTGCATGTCCTCGCTGCTTCCCTGAGTGCTGCCGGCATGTTCCCATCTCCCGCATGGCAGCTCCGGCTCCCTCCTCTCGCTGCTGCCTGGCAGGGAGGGGAGGCATTGAGCCTGATGGAGCTCCCCTGTTCTATCCCCTCTGCTTGGGAGGCTCCTGTTCTTCCCCTGCTCTGCTCTAGCCCAGCCTGCTGCCTGCAGATCCCACCCCGAGGAGGGTCAGCCATAGGAGTAGGCGATCTCAACCCTACACAGCACTCGCTTCTCAGAGGGCAGTGCTCGGATTTACTTCCATCCGGTAGCAATCACTTCTAAGCAGCTCCTAAAAGCTGCCTTGCCTTGCCTAGGGGAAGTACTGCCTATACTCTAAGCAATATTCACCGCGTTGCACGGGGTGGGAGAGGTGTTTGAGTCGGTGGTTTCATGCCCCCAAGGCAGTTGTTTGGGTTCTATTGAGCATGGGGGGCCCAGAGCCCCCCATTCCGGTGACGGATGGCAGCCCATGTGGTGAATTTGGTGTCTTGGTATTACAAAGGCTCCTGGAATAAGGTGTGATGGGGAATTCAGAGCTGCTGAGGTGGAGAGTGCCCCAGGAGCACAATGGCCAAGCAGCACAATGTACCCCCATAATGGAGGGGTCCCTGGGATGTGTTTTAACTGGAAGGCAGAAACAGGGTACCCGGTCCCACCGGCAGCTCGGTGCCAGCACAGGGATGGGGCTGGGCTCAGAGCTGCCTCTGAGGGCTGCGAGGAGACTGTGCTGAATCCTCTCATCTCATTTGAAAGCACTGTATCCTATTCCTGCATGTGGAGTTCAGTGTGTGTGCGTGTGCCTGTGCGTGCCGAGTGCTTGTGGCCGTAGTTAGAGCGAGTGTGAGCGGGAGGAATCCGAGCAGCATGTCTCAGTGTCGTGGCTGTAAGCGTTAAACACCGGGGTTTAACAGATGTTGACACCAAATGAACGCCTCTGAGAAATGTACTTTTAAAACAAACAAAAAAAAAAAAGAAAAAAGAAAGAAAATTATTTATTTGGGTTCAGATATTTTTGAAATACAAAAGAAAAAACCAAACACAACAAAGAAATCGCTTGTGTTTTTTAAAGCTTCTGCTCCTAGGTTGTGGTTCCATTCCTCGTTTGAGCGTGCTTATTAAAAAGTGGTTCTAACCTCAACTTTGTGCTCAGAGAACTCGGAAGATCCCGGAGACGTGGGGTAGGATGGGATGGTGATCCCAGGAGGGCTCCTTGGGGACAGAACCTTGGCCTTGTCCAAGCCTGTGGAGGGTGGAAGGTGCAAATGGAGAGCAGGGAATCCTCGAGGCTGAAAGCAGGGAGGCTTTTAGCAATGCTGTCGAGTCTCTTGTGCAGCCGAGCACTGCACATATGGCTGCAGGGGGGTGGCTTCCATAGAGATGGCCCCCATGTCCCTCTTGCGTGTCCTCATCTGCTGCTCTGTGGTCATGAGAGCTGGATCAGATGTGGCCATGAGGCAGAACGTGCTTGGTCCCTGTTGTAACACTGAGTGGTGAAGGGGTTGGTGCCCCCCCACGGGGGTCCTGTGCCCCAAATGGGAGGTGAGAAGGAGCCGAATGAGGAGCTGCTGCTGCTGCACCACAGCCAGTGCCAGCGGGGAGGTAGGTGCTGGGAGAAGGCACCGGGTGTTGGTCTCTGTGCTGCATTCCTGGGTACTTCCACGGCTCCAGGAGCAGGGAGGGTGCATCCCTTTACAGGACCGGCAGCCCTGGGAGCGGGAAGGTCCCTGCGAAGGCCTCCACCTCTTCCTTCAGCGCCTTCAGCTCCTTCCGGTATTTCTCCTCCTCCAGTTTCTCCTTGAATTCCTTCAGCGTGGCCTTGGGGCTCATGTCCTTCTGCACCCGCAGTGTCAGCTCGATCCCTGCCAGGGTGGAAGATGAGATGCTCAGTGCTGTGCACCCCACTGCAGGGCTGGGACTGCTCCCCGGGACACAGGGGGGAGGAAAGGGGTTGGGATGGGAGGGAAAGAGGAGGACTGGGAGGGACTCTGCCCTGGGAAACCAGCATGGGACCCCTGAGGACAAATGGAACTAAAAGGTGCAGGCTTTCAGCCCACTGCTGTGCAACAGGGAGGGTTTGGCTGGTCCCAGCTGTGGCCAGATGTCCTCACACATCCAGATGTGCAAGTGGGACAATTGCTCTTCACTTTTGTGTGTGCTCTTTTGCCAGAGAAGCCTGAGCTTGGCTCAGGTGGTGCCTCCTCACCCGGAGGAGCTGCACTGTGCTGCTGCTTGGAGCCTGCCCCAGCCTCACCTTTGTGGATGTACTGAGCTACCATGCGGAACTCATCCTGCCGGAAGCCACGGGAGGTGAGAGCTGGTGTCCCAAACCTCAGACCACTAGGGCGCAGGGCACTGACATCACCTGCACCAGAACAAGCCACGTGTGACCAAACCCACCATACGCAGGCGTTCAGCCTGGTTCCCAGCTTCCAGGGTGGACCTGGAGCTGGGATCCCTGCACAGCCTGCAGGAGATCCCCAGCAGGTGAGGCAGGATAAGGCAGAGCTTGTGTGATCCCTCACCAGGGCACGTGTTCTTGTTGCAGGCGATGGAGCAGAGCTCCAGCACCCTCTCAGCACGGCTGCCATCCGTGCCTTTGCTGCGCAGGTCCACAAGGATCAGGTGATTGTCGGTGCCCCCTGCAAAGAGAGGGGATGGTGAGGACATGGGATAGAGGTAGGCTGTGCTCCCATGGGAAACTTCAGCAAGGAAAGGCTTGGGATTGCATCGGGTCCCTGGTTTTGGAGGCAGAAGGAGGCTCAGCCCTGTCCCACCACTGAGACCCATCCTCACCAGTGATGATGTTGTAGCCCAGCTCTGTCAGCGCTGTTGAGAGCACCTTGCAGTTCACAACCACTTGCTGCTGGTAGGCTTTGAACTCAGGTGTCATGGCCTGCTGCAGCGCCACAGCAACCCCTGGAGGAAGGCAGAGCAGGGTGAATTTTGATGGATCCCACTGATGGGAATGTGTGGCACTGCCAGCAGAAGTCATCCTGGAAGCTGAGCAAACAGGGACAGTCCCTTTCCCTAGGCAGGCTGGTGTCATTGCCATGAGCACCAGGTGTCAGAGCCCAGCCAAGGGCATCCTTGCCAACTCCCTTTGCCACCCAAGAGCTGGTGGCCAGTCTGGATGCGTACCTGCAATGGCGTGGTTGTGGGGGCCTCCCTGCAGCCCAGGGAACACTGCCTGGTTGATGAGGCTTTCCAGGTTGTACAGCACCTCCTTGCCTGTCTTGGGGTCCACGCTGCGGGTGCCTGCAGAAGGGGAGGGCAAGGTCACTTAGGAGGCAGGAATGGTGCTGGTTCCTCTTCAAATCTGGGCTGCTCTTGGCCCTGGGAAGCTCCCCAGATGCTCCCAGACCTTCCTGCCCCCCTTCCTTCCCAGCTAGAGCAGGAATAGCTTTAACTTGCAGCCCCCCAGCTTGCGGGGAGCGTTTCTCCCTGTTCCTCAGCCAGGTCAGGCACCTTTGCGGTAGAAGATCATGCCGGACCTGCAGCCCCGCAGGGTCTTGTGTGTGGTGGTGGAGACGATGTCGCAGTAGTCAAAGGGAGAGGGCACCACACCAGCAGCCACAAGCCCGCTGATGTGGGCCATGTCAGCCATGAGATAGGCACTGTTGGCGTCAGCGATCTTCCGCATGCGGGCATAGTCCAGGTTGCGCGAGTAGCAGCTCACACCTGCAGGGAGATGGGATGGCATGTGGATGGGATGACAGCCATGGATCCAGCTCTACAGTGGGGACAATCAAGCTGGGGATGCACGTAAGCTCCTGCCAGCATGCTACCAGGGTTCGATCTTTACCTGCTATGATCAGCTTGGGGTGGAAGAGCCGGGCGTTCGCTTCCAGCTGGTCATAGTCAATGTAACCAGTCTTGGGGTTGACCTGGGAGAGGAAGAGGAGGGTTCAGTCACCTTGGTATGAGTGAAGATCAAGTGCAGCACCATAATACAGAAGGGGGTGCTGGGAGCGTGACACTTTAAGAGGCACCAACACTTATGACAGTAGCACCCTGGAGCATCTCTCTGTACCTTATAGGGCATGGACTCGAAGAAGACAGAGGTGGCAGAGATCTTCTTCTTTTCTGTCATGAACCCGTGGGTGAGGTGGCCTCCATCGGGCAGGTCCAGCCCCATGATCCTGCCGTGGGGCTCCACCAGGGCCGTGTACACTGCAAAGTTTGCAGGTGTCCCTGCAGCAAGAGCACACCAGGACAGGCATGAGTGCTGGGGCATGTAGAGGTCAGTGCAACTGGGCTGGCTCTCCTAAGCGCCCCATTACCTGAGTAGGGCTGGACGTTGACCCCCCACTTCTGGGGGTCGAGCCGGTATGCCTGCAGGGCTCTCTTCTGGCATAGCCTTTCCAGCTCGTCTATGAACTCTGTCCCACCATAGTATCTGACAGTGAAGCATCGAATGGGTTAAAACCAAACTCATTACTCAGACCCATCCCAGTGATCAAGCTGGGAAGAAACTGGGATGTTGCTGCAGTTGTGGCAGCCACTGGGAGAGCAGCTGCAGCAGATGTGATCCTGCTGAGACTGCCCTACATGCGACCAAGGACAGAAGTCAGGAGGGTCAGAGCATTCCAGAGGTGAGATCTGGTGGTTCCTCTCCCTCCCTGCAATGATTTGGGTTGGGTTGGACTCAGTTACCTCTGTCCTGGGTACCCCTCGGAGTATTTGTTGTTCAAGCAGGATCCTAGGGCCTCCAGGACTGCTCGGCTTGCAAAGTTCTCTGATGCGATTAATTCCAGACCAAGCTTCTGCCGCTGCTTCTCCTTCTTGATGATGTTGTGCACCTTAGAGAGAGGAGAGAAACAGCTTCACCCATTTATCCCTCTACCACAGGGGATGGAGAAAGGCCTGGAAAGGTACTGCAGAAGGGAGATGAGATCCCCTCTTCGTACAGCTGATCCCAAACAGTTCCCCATGTTTTGGGTTTCTACCTGCCAGATAATTCAGCTGTCATTTGGGCTTGAGATCCATGGGCAACAGCCACATGGCCTGGCTACTATGATGTGGACATCAGAGCTTCAAGCAGAGGGGCATGAGCCATAGATGTGAAGTTATGACCATACAGATGGTTGGAGGATGTCCTCCCTCTCCCCTTCATGCAAAGAGGGCTTGGAGGATGAATGGGTCCCACCAACTCAGTCTTGGACTGTCTTCCTGCCACATCCCTGGCTCGAGGAGGTCAGCATGAACAAAGCAGCTGCTGGGCAGGGACCAGGAAGGGGCTCTCACCTCTGGGTCATTGCTTTCAAGTGGCTCCATCACCATGTTCCTATGGGAGGCCCAGAGCGCCACACTGGGGAGGCCCCCGTCACCCTGTGTTGAGTTTGCCATCCTCCTGCTGGGTCCAAGGTCACCTGGCAGCGGAGAGGGGAGTTTGTGGGTGCGTCCACACCATATCCCTACATGCAGCCTGCTCCCATCCCATATCTTCCCTGGAAAAAGGGACTTCTCTGCTCATTTACGACCAATTCATTAATCACAGTGCTCTGATAATATCTGATTCTCTCCCATCGCTGCCCTGCCTGGGCTCCCCCCTCCCAGCTCTGCAGTGCCTGATTAAACGTTGCAGGCTGTTTAATTTGAAAGGCAGTGAAGTGCCCGTATGCACAGACCTCAGTTTTAATGCACATTGCATCCCCCCTAGCGTGGTTATACCTCTCTGCTGCTTTCCCTTGTGCACAGCCATGAGGGCAAAACTCCAGCAGGTCTGAGTCCTGCCCCAAACCCTAACTGAAGTGAGCATGGCTGCAGCTGCACCCCAAGAGGCAGCAGCTCTGGCTTCATAGCTTGTGCCATGCCCAGGCCTGGCAGCAGCCCTTTGGCCCCATCAGTGTGACCACTGCTCCTGGGCGGATATGACAGCCCCCCTACTGCCTTGGCTGAGAACAATGCCTTCTTTTACCCATTAACCATGCGAGGCCAGCAAAGGGCCGTGAGCAGGTTGTTAAGCAACCACGCTTAGTTTGCTCATGCCAAGCTGCTAAAGTCTATTCAGCACAGGCCTGCTGTGCATTGGCCTCGCTGGGCTGGTGTGCTCTGCTGTGCTCCTACCTGAGGCTGGGGACTCAATGGCAGGGTGGGAATTCCCACGTTCAGAAAAGCTTGGGCTGGGCACAGTGCTCTGGGTGGGAGCAGCATGGCTGGGTCCAGCACAGGTCACTGCAGGGTTTGCACCCAGCACCTTTGGCAAGCCTGCAGAAGGCTCAGGGGAAACAAAGCTTTCCCCAGCCAGGACAAGCCCCTCATTTCCACCCTCTAAGTGGGACACCAGCTTAACCCTGGCAGTGATGAACCCCAGCCCTGAGGCTCCATCTCCGCCTGGCTCTGTGCCCCTTCCCGATCCCGGCTCCATCACCTCCCGCACCCCTGTCGCGCCCCCCTGTCCTGACAGCGGTGGTTGGAGACAGCGCTGCCCGCCCGGCTTTCCCTCTCCCTCTCCCTCTCCCTCTCCCTATCCCTGTCCCTGTCCCTGTCCCTGTCCCTGTCCCTGTCCCTTCCCGCACGCCTCCTACCCGCCCGCAGCGCCGCGCCGCGCCGAAGCCCGGTCCCGCTCTGCAGCGCCGAGCATAGCCCCCCTCGGACACGCCCCTTCGCGCATCTGCCAATCAGCGCCTCGCTCCGCCCCGCTGGCCCTGGGGAGGGCACACCCTCCGGTGTATCTAGACCAATCAGAGCCGCGCTCCTCCCCTTCCCGCTTCCTATTGGCCAGCGCCGAGGCGGGGCTGGCGGTGCTAACAGCACGCGGTCGGTGGGGCGCCGGTGACCTTGGCCGTGGCGGGGGTTCCGCTGCCGTCACCCCACCGCTGCCGCCACCCCACCGCTGCCGCCACCCCACCGCTGCCGTCACCCCACCGCTGCCGTCACCCCACCGCTGCCGCCACCCCACTGCTGCCGCCACCCCACTGCTGCCGTCACCCCACCGCTGTCACCCCACTGCTGCCGTCACCCCACCACTGTCACCCCACCGCTGCCGTCGCCCCACCACTGCTGTCACCCCCCCGCTGCTCTCCCCCCACCACTGTCACCCCACCGCTGCTGTCACCCCACTGCTGCTGTCACCCCACCGCTGCCGTCACCCCA
>WYDI02022978.1:0-35189 GCA_009867235.2 Psittacus erithacus
GCCCGGTGCCGGTGCGTTGCCCGCGCGCGTGCGTTACCGGCGGGCAGGGCCCGGGCGCCGCACGCAGAGCCCCGCGGCAGTGGCGGCAGCAGCGGGCGCGGCCCCGGTGTGTGCCGCTGCGGTGAGCGCCGCCCGCCCAAACGGGAGCGCGCCCCGGGAGAGCGCAGCGCGGATCCGGCGTTAAGGAGAGAGAGGGAGAGAGAGGGAAGCGACGGAGGCGGCGGCCGCGGGCTCGGGCTGCGCGGGGCGGCGGAGCCCGGGGCTGGCCGCGGTGGCCGAGCTCGTACAAACGGCGGCAGCGCTACAGCGGTTTAACTGTTTAATAAAGGCCTGGAGGCTGTATCAAAAGTGGTAAAAAATTAGAGACTTCACTGATTTATTTTACTGTTAACTGATCCTGTCCCGCTTTTTCCCCTCCCCCTTTTTTCCCCCTTCTTCTTCCCCCCTCCCCTTTTATCCTTTTATCTTTCCCAACAGCATCCCGGCATGGAGCAGCCAGGAGGATGCCTACAACCCGCAGCCAGGGGCCGGGGAGGCTGCTCCGGCACCGCTCCCAACAGCAGAGGCAAAGACACAGCACCAGCCTCAGAGAAACGCCCCGTCATCACTCAAACCCCTCTCGGGTTTTGGGTTTGCTCAATAAAAGGCCGCCCCAACCTCGGTAACTCGCGAGGAAGAGGAGAAGCTGTTGTATCGGGGAGGGGGCCGCTCGCCCTCTGGGCACGGTGCTGAAGCCAGAGGTACCCGCAGGCAGTCTGATTCAAGTGATGAATACTGCATGATGTGAGAGAAAACAGGATTTCTTTGATTAAAAAACAAAATGAAAAGAATCAACCCCCAAACCTAGAAGCTGATCCCCATCTCTGAGCAGGAGGAGGCTGGCTGCCCTCCAGGGTCTCTCCTTAACCAGTCCCATACCACCCTGGAGCTCAGCTGCAGCACATCACTGCCCTCCCCTTTCCCAAACCTACACATCCCAGTTTAGGGGAACAGCAGATTAAATGTAAAAACTTAAAACCATCGACTTCAGAAAGTCCCTTGAATTTAATTATTTTGTTTTAGGCTACCTTTCATGTTACGTCCTGTAGCTAGACACACGTGAATAGAAAAAACAGTACAGTTAGTGTTAAAGGCAAACAGCGGAGACCCAGAGTGCTACCCCAGTGCTGCCTGCTCCTCCCATCCCGTCCCATCCCGTCCCCTCCCTGCCCGCCGCCCGGCCCTGGCCCGAAGCCCAGCCGCCAGGAAGGCGTGTTTGAGCCGAGATTTTGTGTTTTTCTATGAATAAAATAAAACCAAAGCTTGTTAGGCAAAAATAAAACAAGTGTCCCCCCGAGTCCCACGAGTGCGGCACAGCCGGGGAGGGTCTGCTGGGGTTCTGTGTTCCCGGCTGGCGAGGGGACTGACGGCCCACAGACAGCACTGGTGTGGAGCTGGAGTGGAGGCCCCTTCTCCCCCCGAGAGCCTCCTGTTCATTAAGGGGGCACGTAGGGCGGTGGGGACCTGTACGGGGTCATGTTCTTCGGACGGGAGCCTTTGCCCTCCATGGGTGCGGTGAAGGGCGGGGGAGGCTGGTAGGGCGGTGCATTGGGGTCCTCATCCCGCAGTGGTGTGTACTCCCCGATGGTGTCCTGGTTAAGTGGTGTGGTCTCCGGCATGCTCTGGTTGGGGTACTCCGGGGGGGGCAGCGGGGCTTTCTCCTCCTGGAGGATGAGGGGCATGCTGGAGGATGGCGGAGGCTTTGAGTCATCCAGCTCATCGGCAAAGATGATGGGCACGCCTTTCTTTATGAAGGTGGCCTGGTCTTCGATGGTCAGCTTCCCTTTCCTCTTCTTGCGGTAGCAGATCATTGCAATGATACCAGCCACGAGGAGGATGGCGGCCACCACCACGGCGGGGATGACAGTGTGCAGGTACACATCGTCCTCGCTGCTCTTCTCGGGGTCTTTGCCTGCCGCCACTGTTGGCGTCGCCTCCGAGATCACCCTTCCGTCCTTTGTCACGGGGATGAACTGGATGTGCCTGCAGCTGCCAGAGCCCACCACCGACACATTCAGAGGCTTGAACTCAGGCTGCAGGACATTGGAGAACGCCGGGCTTGGCCTGCCAGAGTCATCCGCAATTTTTTTGCTCAAAGTCCGGATCTGCTCTCGGGGGCAGGGCTCCAAGGGCAGCGTATTGTTCGTCCACTCCACTACAATGGAGCCTTTGGCAATGTCCTGCACTGTGATGGTGCTGCTGTTCCTGTCACCGAATGCCAGAGCCAGCTTCTTCACCAGCATGATCTTCTTATTGATGTCATTCACCACAGCATTGTGGTCCCCTTCCAGCCTGGCCTTGAACTTCACTGGCGACTTGTCCCCATGTGGGCGTTTGTGGACATGGATTTCAAAAGCATCCACCGCAAAAAGCCCACCTTTGTCAGTTGCATACATGAAGTACTCGTGCTTCCCTATGTGGTTGTGGTCGGGCATGCCATACATGAGCTGGCTGGTGCTGTTGAACTGCACCCACGAGTTCTCCTCTATCAGCTGCTGCTCCTTCAGCTTCAAGGTCAGCTGCAGTTTATCAGTGGTGGTATCCTCCTTGTCGTAGAAGGTATCCGACGGTATTTTAACCTCGAAGTAAGTACCTTCCCATGCATCGACTCTGTCAATGTGGTTTGTCAGCTTGGGTGGCTCATTTGGCTCCCAGGGCCGGGGGATCCCGCTAGCTGTGGTACGTACGCGGGTTGGTGGCGAGGCTGTTGTCAGCTTGGAGATGGGAGATCTGGTGGTGCTGGGGGGCTTTGTTGGACGGGGCGTTTTGGGTCTCCGAGTAGGCCTTCGTGTCATCGTTGTGGAGGAATCCGTGGTGGATGGCGTCGCTGGCTTCAGAGTGGAGACTCTAGGTTTCTTGGTGGTGGTTGTGGGTGGTGTGATCACCGCTGTGGGCTCTACGTACCCTGGCATCGTGGGGCGAATTGGTACAGTGGCCGTGCCAGTGCCCTCTGCTACCCTGGTTGGCTGGATGGGTCCCAGAGTGGGTGTCTGGACGATGGGGCCTCTTGTTCTGATGGTGACTGTAGGCTTCCTCGGCAGTGGTATGGGCTCCCGGACTGGGGGTGCCGTTGTCTCTGTTGGAGGTGCAATGGCGGGTGACGTTGGGGTGGGGACAATCCTGGTCGGTGGCTCTTGTGCGGCAGTGGTGGGTGGGCCGATGGCAGTCAGAGGCGTAGGGGTGGCATTGATCTGCCGCCGCATCCTCTTTGGGAGGTGAGGCTTCTTGTTAGCAATGTGCCAGCCAACAACAGGGTAGCCCAGGCGGGCAGACATGGTTCCTTCCTTAGCCGGAGCCTCCACCTTGCTGATGTTGGGGACGCTGTTTTGGCTCAGAGAACATCCCAGTTTCCACGAGAGTAAGGCCCCGTTTTCCACCACCTTCTTTGCATTTCCTGGTCCAGCCATGAAAGCTGACATGTCAAAAAGTCTGTTATTTACAACAGGAACCAACTTCATGTTATGAAGTTCTACCTCTGAGAAGCTTCTCATTCTGCTTAAGAGCTCAATCCTCTGCTTTGGTGTCATTTTTGTTAGGTCAGCATCCAAAATGACAGTTAGGATGGTGACCGGCTCTTCTGAGCCACACACAAATGGTGCTGCATCACTCGTGTCTTGGACGGCCGCTCGCACTGACTGAGGCTCGTTGTGGTCTTCTTGGTGGACCTCAACAGAGAAGACGTTTGCAGTCTGTGGCACGTAGCTCCCATTGGGGAAGGGCTGCAGCGTGGTCACCGAGATATAATGGACACCCTTGTCCGTGTCAAGGGGCAGCCCTTCCAGGGAGCTGCTCTCCGCGTTCCAGTGTAACCAGGAAGGCAAGGAGTCCTTCCCAGCTTCGGAGATCTACCAAAGGAAGAAAAGAAGAAGGTGCTTTTAGAAGTACAGCATTAGCACAGGTTTTAGCAGTAATGACACTTAATTTGAAGGATTAAAGAAAAAACCCCTGAAGCATAAGTAGGGAAGAACATCCTGGCTACAGAGGGGCAGCCCGTGTCTTCTCTGCATGGTGGCAAGGATGATCTCTGTATGGCACTGGTCCCAAAGGGCTTCAGGAGCCACAGGAGGTCATGAAGTCCTGCAAAGGTCCCTCACCTGCAGGCACCAGCTCTCTAGCGCTTGCTGTGCAACTATGAAGCACAAGTGGTTCATTTTCTTTGAGGGCAGAAGGGGAGTTTAAGTCATGGGGACAGCTACAAAGCTGAGGATGAAGTTACACCAGGCAACAGAGCCAATCCAACAACTGCCCTCTTCCCACCCCTTCCTCTCCCACTCCTGCCTTCTCAGTCCTTTCCTCACCTGATCACACCGTGCAAGCCCATCGCTCCAGCAGCCTGAGATACAGCCAGCACAGCACTGCCACAGCAGCGTGGGCAGCCAGGGTCTCAGCACTGGGCACTGCTGGACATCGCACATGGTGGCACACCAACCAGGGCTCAGAGTTAGCTTAAGATGAAAGATTTCACTTTCATACAGTACCTTGCTTCTGCAGACTACAAACAAAGGGTGGCTTTGACCAGACCACAGGCGCCTCAGGACTCCAACACACTATTTAACTACCTCTTTTAGGTCAACAGCAACACCTTTTCTTTTACATGACTTGTGGTGCAGACTGGTGAAGCACAGTCCAAGAGCACAAGCCTCCCCTTCAAACTGCCCAGCCCAAAAGCAGTGCCAAAGCATGCAACAATTGGGTGTCCATACAGTCTAGAGGAGCAAGCTTGTGGTAACCTCACTGTCTGCCTCCTCTTCCCAATCCTTCTTCATCCATTTGTACTTTTCTGAGCCCACTTCCCTTTCCAACTTCAGGTCTCCTTCCCAGCCAGCCCATGCCCAGACCCTGCAGGTCTCCTCCTTTTGCTCATGTGGAGAAGACTCAGGTTCTCTGCAAAATGCCACCAGCCCAGCTGACACCCTGCCAAGGTGCTCCCTGCCCTGCGCAGGGGAAAGCCACATGTGTCACAGCCTGGGGGACTCTGCCTCCTGCCCTGGGCTGTAGTTGAGGGTGGATGCAAAAACACACTCCTCCCTCACAACTCCTGAGCTGACATCCATCCATCTGCACTATAGCCACTCACTGATTGCAAAGCACTGTAGAGCCACCAAGGCTGCACAGTGGAAGGGGTGACAGTGCCAGCTTGGCCAGCTGTGACATTTCCTGGGGCTATAGGTACCCCAGGGTGAGTAACTCGAGCTTTGCCACCTTCCAGGCTTGGATGAGTTTCAAAGTGCCCTGGCTGGGCTTTGCCATGAGGTATCTCCCCAGAGGAAACAGGGTGGTTTGGAGCTCACAGGGACACATTTAGCAGTCTGTTCAAGGCTCTGGGCTTGCTGCAGTCCAACGCAGGGGGCTTTGGTTACTCTGCAATTCTGTAAAGCTCATGCATATTTCATAGTTTATCCAAACACGAAGCCGGGCCAGGAGTTTCACAAGGAACACTGCCTCGCAGGAGTGCCCGTGTCCAGCAGTGGGTGCAGAGATGGGGCTGGGCTCACCAGACCTGCCAGCCGCAGGTCCCACTTGGGAAAGCCCCTGGGATGGCATCCGGAGCGATGCTCAGTGCTGCAGGGCTGGGCAGATCATGAATCCTGGGCACCTCTCCCACATGCCCGGTACAGGCAGCACACTGAAGGGAGGGCAGTGGGGCTCACAGAGGACCCCTGCTGCGGGTTTCAGCACACTGAAGGGCCTGGATGCGTGGCTTTGCAAGAATAACACAGGACCCAAAAGCGTTTTGGTAAGAGGAGCATGAAAGAGCTTTTGTGCAAGAGCCGCAGCGGGTTTCAGCCATGATCACACAGGCACCACCTGCATTCCCTGCCTCTGCAGAGGATCAGCCCCGCGTTCAGCCAGCCTGGACAAGCTGCAGAGCACATCATGAGACACATGCTGGGTATAGTTTGTAGAGCAGAGTTTAAAGCTATTAGCACAGCTTTTGGTTAACTCCTCAGCAGCAACATCTGAGAGCAGGAAACTGAGATTCCTGCTTATATCAGCTGGAAGAAGCCATCTCATGGGACCTATACCCCTATATCCCAGTGTAGCCCACCTGAACCGAGGCCCTGAGAAATGAAAAGTCCTTCCACTCAGCCTTGCTGTTCACTCCTGTGTCTGGCAGCCAACAGCAGGTTTTGGCAGGGCTGCTGCTGCATGCACACACCCCATCACAGCAATGACAGGAGCTGCTTTTACCCCAGCCCTTCACCTGAGACCTGCACAGGGAGCCATGCCTCCCTCCAGGCCTCCTCCAACAAAGGACCAAATTGTCCTTCCTTGGCATCTCTTCTGCCAAGAGAGAACAAAGGCAGGGCTGCTCCTGCCCAGCCAGAAGTGCTGAGCTGCGCTTGTGTTCCTTTAAACAAGGGTAATTTCATCACACCCTTTAAAAACTGAGATGCCGGGACAGTGCCCAGTGGAACCCGGCATTTACAGCAGCAGGATCTGCATGGTGCCGCTCCTTATCCCCTCGGCCAAAATTAGCCACTAACCTGCCCTCCGGAGAGGAGGAAGGGCAGGGCTGGGCACGCAACAGGAACAGAAACTTTAAGAAGCCAGGACAAAGCCCCGGCATTATGAAGGCTCACACAGTCAAGAAGGATAAAAATGTTAATAGTGAGTGGTTAAATGCATGCTGAATGTGCAATTTCAGGCTACATTTGGAACAAACCTTTCCTTTCCATGCACTCTGCAAAAGCCCTTAATTACAGGATCACGCACTCCGCAGCGATCCTCCAGAGCTTTCCAGGGAGTTGGGATTTGCTGCTGCTGCTCTGTCCTCCCCAGGCACAGCCTGTGACTTGACGGGAGGCACAACAAGCATTACCATACCTAATCCCATGTCACAGTGTGCATCTCCCTTCAACCACACGTGCTCCCATGCTTGATAACCAAACTCGCTTAGGAAAGGTGGCCGACCCCTGTGCAAAACAGACAGTGAGAGTGGCACAGGCCAGTCTGAGTATTTCTGCTAGGAAACCCATTTTTAACCTACAGTTTACATGCGAGCTCATGCTCCTAAGGGCCCATGCTAGAAAATGAAACTGCAGCTAGACAGATTCACCCTGAAAACTAGGCCCTCCTGAAAAACAAAAACAGGCTGAGCAATCATCACCTGCTGGGACAACTTGTTCTAGGAGGGATGCAATGGTTGCAAAACATTTCTAAACCCACTTAAACTTGATTTGAAAAGAGCTGAGCTAGTTCAGCTGCATTCAACCTGTGAGGAGATGTGGACTGTTTCTAAGGGTTCTGCAAGAGGTGATTTTAACAAGCTTATGTGTATTACGCTTATGAAATCCGTGCAGATGCCTGTGCCTTCCCTGGGAAATCTTTGGGAAGGCAGTAAGCTTGATACCATGGCTCTGCTTTAAACACAGCTACTGCCCTAGCAGTGGAATCCCACCACATGAAAAGGAAGAGATCAGCAGGATTAGAGTAGATAATTAAAGTGGTTATCAGGCTGAATAAAAATACTTGTTCCTAAATGAAGGCTAACCAGCGGAGCCATTGGTGTAGGTCTGTACTGGTCACAGTTGCTGCTGTGTTCATGGCGCGGTGAAACTGGGAGTGGGGAACCGTGGACTCTGTTCTACCAATGTTTCCTTCAAATACTGCTTCAAAGGGTGTTTGTTAAGGTTACACACAGTTAATGATTTGGGATCTCTAGTTTTCGTGTTAAAAGTTTCCCTGTTTTCTATGTATGCAATAAATATCAGCCTTAAGCCCTGCCATTTCCTTCAAGGGCTCTGGTTTCAAAGTACCTCTTCCGTTGCTCAAGAGGATAAAAAAAGGCTCTCTTTGTTTCCCATTATTTAAGATAATTGTAAATAAATGCTTATCGGTTAAAGATTACACAAACCTGGCAGTGTATGGAAGACCATTAAAAAAATTACCTGTGTTTGGGATCTGATATCCATACAGTGGCCTTGCTGGTTTTGAAGACCTTGTTCACAAAGTCCTTTCAGATAGACACAGCCTGTTATTTTTAGGCCAGCTAAGAGCAGCCAGCTCACAAAAGAAGACAGCTCAGTTTGATCTGGGTTTTTGACACTTAGATCTTAAAGCACTATAGCCAACAAGATGGAAGATAAGCAAACGAGCAGTGAGCAAAACCACTGCCTCCAAGGGAATCCAGGCAAAAATCCACATTCCTGCCTACAGCAGTGCCCTCTAAATCCTCCAGGTATTTAGTCCTCCTCCTCCCGATGAATCCTCCAAAAAGGAGGCAACAAGTCCTTTGCCAGGAGAGAGGTACCATAGGATTCTGCCACAGATCTCCCTTTGGCACACAACTATGGACACCTCCCAGTCCTGGAGGCATCAGATGGGATCTCCCCAGTCTGTGCTGTCAGACTTTCCACAGGTGGCAGCAGCAGCCAGGGACTCTGCTCCTTTCATATCAGTCCTAAAAAGCCCCCGAGTGTTTTTGGGCAGGGGTGAGCATGAACACTCCCACAGCTCTGCCAGGTCTCCCACTGCCCCCTTCCCCTCCTTGTGTCCAGCTGCTGCTGAGCCAGACCCATGCCAGGGATTTCATCTGGAGCATAATTACTGTTGACAATTTACTGTACAACAGGCTCTCCTTCAGCATCACCCTAGCACACACATGGCCAATATTGAAAAATAGCCCTCTCCACCTGAACAGAAGGCGGGCTGAACTGTGCTCAAGTTGACTGACCTAACCAGTGTTAAACCAAGCCTGCAGCACGCAGGCTTCTGCAAGCAATTAACCAGCAGGCAGGGAAAATAAAATGGAAATTCAAATGCAATTCAAATGCAAATATAACTGCAGAGAAAGAGTCAAACCTAAGCTGTTTGCCTAAGCCCCAACTTCATCTTAATCCCCTGGCTAATGCAGTAGCACCAGGCAGTTTTGCCAGCAGAAGCAACAGGAGGTCTCAGCCCCAAATCAGATACCCCAGACAGGCAGATTTGGGGCCAAACATTGGTTTCAGATCCCCCCTCCAGTGCTGCTGGAACTGCGGGCGCTGCAGTGATTTGTGGTGATGGCACAGCTGACCTGGAGCCAAGAGAAACAATGAGAACACACAGCCTGCAGGCTCCGAGTCAGAGGATGGACTCATTTTGGGAGGCAGGCTCTGCCCACGGGTCCATCAGGTGTGGGGTGTGCATTTGGCCACGCTGTCCAGACACCACTGCCCCAGGCAAGTCCTGCAGCAGAGGCTGCTGCATCGGGTCAAGGAACACGATGGCTAGAGGCAGGAGCTGGACAACCATCAGACCACAACAGCCGTGAGCCTTTAGCCCCAAGGAACAGCCCTGACAAGAAAGCTTGTCTGTATGCAACCAGACGATGATGTGAGAAGAAGCCTCTAATCTTACATGCCTTCTCCTTTACTCAAGTACATCAGAACTGCATGTATAGGACCACTAGGACATCAGAGTGGTCCTGCCCAGAAACACAAGGTGCAGAAAGCAGTGGTGAAAGGAGGATGGACGCCTTTTGGAGTCTTCTGCTCCCGGAGCACTGCTACAGTGTCACTGCACAGTACCGTGCTATGGGAAAGCTCAGCCTGAAGAAAGGGAAGTTGGCATTTACTCGCCCACAAGGAGCAGGGAGGAATGGCAGCACATGCACTTCCCAGCAGAGGGGACTGTGATATCTGCCAGAGCTTTTGGGTATCCTCAGCAGACAGTGGTGCCTGGAGCCACTGCGAGCTTTGGACAAAAGGTGCAGGAACTTGCAGACAAAACCAAGATGCTCCAGGACATTTCATGGCAGGCATCTGCCCCGGAAAGTCTAAAAACAGCCCAGAGACTTCACTGGCTCCTAGAAGTATGTCAGCCTTGGTGACCCGAGCCTTCATTACCAGCAGGAGCTCACCACCTCTGTTGAGAGACTGAAAGCTATATGGGAACAGCCGGTAACTGGTGTTTCCTTTGAGTACAGGGTAGGTCAGGACAGTTAAACTAACCACACACTTCAGCCGGTCCCTGCAAAAGCTCTGCAAAGCTCTTCTTGCACATCTCTGTGCACTGAAGTGTTGCCTCAGAAAACTCAAACCTTCCAGCTTGGAAAGCTGAGATAAGGAAGGATAAGGCTGCAGAGGCTGGATCACAGGTCCTGGCCCTCAACTTCAACTTCAAACTTCAGACCCTGAAGGACCAGGTGGCAAAGCAGCTGCTTTACTTTTACACACCCGCGAAAACCTGAAAGAGATGTTCATGTATCTGTTGCTAATCTGCATTTCCCAGCCATTAACTGGACAAGTGAAGCCTCACGCATGGAAAGCAACCCCTTTCCTTTGCGGATGCAAGCCCAGGGCTGTGCCTGCCTGCCCCAAAAGCAGTACTTGGTCGCAATAACTTTTTCACGATCAGTAAGACGGCTTCACAATGAGGCAGAGCAGCTACGCCCAGCCCATGCCATCCCTGCATACTCCTACCATGACGGCTTCTTTTCCAGATGCGCCTCTGTGTTTGCTATAAGGACACTATTCAGCGTCCCACACTGCCTGGGCAAGGGAACACAACAGCTGTTTCACTGGGAGGTCACTACAAAACATTGAGTGTCCCAAGAAATCCTCCTTTCATGGGTTCAGCAAGCAGCTTGGAAGGATTTGTTTAGCCTTATTGTTGGAGCGGGAAGGCACAGCCCGCCTGCGCTGGGGCTGGGGTCAGCACAGGCTGCCCACACCCCGCTTCTTCCCTTGTTCAAGGGGCAGGAAAAGCCTTCAACAGCTTAAATCAAAAGTTCAGCCGGGCTCTTCTTTCAGCGTGACTTTTTATAAGTGAAAGGCCAAGGGGAAGCAAAAATACCACACAGCAGCGGTGCCAAGTGCTGGGGGTTTAGAGCTGCCGCCGCACAGCTAACCAGCCCCAGCAATTTATTCCTGCCATCAGCAGATTGCTGGGAAGCTGGCATTCAAGAGTGTGGCAAGGAAAAGCGAACCGGATCCCACCATCTCACGTCTGCTCCTTTGTAGGATTCTCCTTACCTCTGCATTCCTCAGTCTCCCTGGATGCTCAGAGCAACAACCTGTGAAAGCAGGACAAAACAAGGAACTTCCCAGCCTGTCTGAAAAGCTGGTTTATAATTAGATTTGAGTCACATTTTCCACTCCTCCAAACTCAGAGCTTGTTACTAAGCACTGAAAATGCCAAATTCCCTGACTTGGCCTCGCTGCAGGAAAAAGATAAGCGGCCCCCTCAGCCCCCCAGCAGAAATCTTATCAGTTCATCTTATCACCAAGATTGCAGCATGGCAGCCAAGCAAAGCCCTGCCCAAGTCATCCTTCGTCTGGACCTGCTCCAGACACTGCCATTTATCCCTACGCACTCCCCTGTAAATAGTGCCTGTTGCTGCATCTGATTAATCCAAGAAAACTGGGGACCTCAGGGATGAGGCAAAGTTCAAATGCTTTGACATAGAGTGCTTTTTAAGATACCCAACTTATCTTGTCATCCCACAGCCCCTGAGGAGCACTCTGTGCTTGTCTTCCTCTTTTGACAAATACCTCTTTCATAAAATTCACATTCAGCTCAAACTCTTTGAAATAAGGATCATTGCAAGAGGAACAGAAATAAAAAGTAAAAATCTGTATTTTGTGGCTTTCCTTCCCTGAAACCAAGTGTGTCTTGGCCCTGCAGGCTTGTTGCCAGCATCCAGCCCTTTGCTTTTGGGTCAGAGCAAGGCGGAGGCGTGCAGCACAGCCCTAACAGCAGGTACTCCATGTCAGGACACCTGCAATTCAATCCCTGTGGATCCTGTTCATAAAACAAGGTGACTGAAGTCTGATAAGAGTAAAGCTGTTCAATAAAAGCCACTTCAACAGACAGCAAATAGAGCAATCATTGGAAAATCAGGCTCCTGCTTTGAAAGTTTAGTGGTGGACTTGGCAGCGCTGGGTTAACGGCTGGACTTGATCTTAAAGGTCTTTTCCAACATAAATAATTCTAACATTCAATGAAAGGAAGAATCCTTTTGGCCAGATTAATATCCACTGCTCTGATAACCCCACAATCCCATTGCATGGCTGCACTGTGTATATCAGCTACGCGAGTTAATTCAGTCTTTCTAATCACTTTTCCACTAGCTATGTTTGCTAAAACAGCAGCTTCTAGGGGCCCCCACTACGTGTTTTATCTGCCTTCCCAGCAAAGCCCTGCTGAGACCATGTACTTCAAACCCAAACACCAGGAGCCAAGACTTAGCTGTGCTCATCTGGGAACTCCTCCTTAGCATCACCTAACAAACCCACAACAGATCTACCCCATGGGATCTATTCATACCCAGCACTACCAGGATGAAGGCAGGTCAGCAGCTTTACATTAGCTTCAAGGAAGACATAGCACATCACCTTTTGCTTAGGGATGTGCCTTGGGAAGCACTGCGCACCAGGAGTTTCTTTCCTTCCAGCATACTTTTAGACCCACCTTTAAACAGAAGCCATCAAATTGCTTGTCTTTATGAACCCTGGGCACTTGCACTTAGGATGTTGGATTGTGCAAGGGCTCAGTTATCTTGTGGGTACACTCATATTTAGTAGAGGGAACTGGATTTATCCCTGCATCCTAAGGGAAAGAAGCAGGTATTGCCACAGCAACGCCAGCAATGCCACTTCGTGACTGTATTTAATACTGAGACCCAAGTGCAGCGCCTGGTGCTTCTGGAGCGGCATTTGAAGCCCAGATTTATTCCATTCATTGCACCCAGCTTAGAGAAACACCATCACAGCCTCTATAACCCATGGCTCAAGAGTCAGAAAGCTTTTCTCACAGGCTTAGAGACCCCAGATGCTTTCTACAGCAGTTTGCACACCAAGTCAGATCAGCAACCTGCAGGATGAAGGTAGACACCACATAAATGCCTTCCTTTGTGTGTTTTATCTTTCATAGATCAAGGCCAGTGTCAGCCTTCCCAATGTGTGGCACTGAGTATCACTGGTGGGATGAGGGGAGGGCCACGTTTACTGCAAAGGCACCATCCCAAATGCTGACAGAGGTGCTGTCAGTGCTAGTGCCACTGTCTTCACCTGGACAGCAACGGGTTAGGTTTTCATACAAATAAAATGGGACAACCTTTGAGACAGGACTAGCAGACCTCATGGAGACCATGGTCAGCACTGTAAAACCAACCATCACACACACCTTGCCTAATGTCCACTCCTGGGACCTCAACAACTGGAAGTAGAAGCTACAGACCCGGCTATTTCAGCTAATGGCAAGATGTCTCAGCAAAGCAAGGCAGCCATGGAAAAGCAAACGATTGTAGGATGTATCAAGCAAGATTATTTATAGAAGAGGAAAGGAAGTTTTGATGCCTTTATACAAGGCTCTGGTAAACTTTCATCTGGAGTATTTTGCATAGCTGTGGTCATGCAAACATAAGAAAAACAAACTGAAGCTAGAAGAGGTGCAGAGACAGCTGCAAAGATGAGGAGAGGAAAAGAAAGCTTATTTTATGAGAAAGACTGAAGAGGCTGGCTTGCTTTACCTAATAAAATCAACACAGAGGAATATGCCTGTTCCTTATAAATACAAAAAGGAAGTAAATATTATGAAGGTAGAACTGATTTAAGCTAAAGGGCAGCACATACAAATATTTCTAGCCATTTCTAAATTTAGGCTAGAAGCTGCATTTTTAAATCAGAACAGCCAAATTCCGGAGCAGCTTCAAATGGAAGCGGCAGGAACAGGAAATCCACCTGGTCTTTGGCCTGAGCATGATGTTCTTCAACAACAGGACACAGATGAGAGGTAACAGGTCAGACTCCACACAGCTTTCAGTGGAAATAGGGAAAACAGATTGGCAGGCCAGTGATGACTGATTGTGGTGAGGGTGCCAGCAGCACCACCTGCCATGGTTATCCTGCTCCCAGGATAATGAGGAGCTAGTAGGACATGCATACCCCATTGTACTACCTGTCTGCATGGTGAGGGGGTTGTCCCATATGCGGAGATTGGATGTTTTAACCCAGCTCTTGTAAAATACCGAGGTTCTGGTGTCAGATGCTGCTGTTAACCCTTTTGAGAAGGCACAGCAAAGAGTTTTCATTTCCAAGATACCTTCAGACACCAGAAGAGTAATCCTGCAGTGAGAAGCCTTGCTGTAGTGAGGAAGCTAGAGGACAGCATCTGGACTGAACTGCCATCAAATTCAACAGCTGAAATACCTGCAAGCTGCAGCCAACCTTCAAAGGCCGCATTGAGTCCTGAGAGAGGACTAATCTGGGGAGCCAAGGCACAGGGGAACGGGATTTCTAATGGCCAGTAAGTTACAATGGCCACAAAGCTGTGCCAGCAGCTGGCTCTGAGCAACACGGCAAAGAGACTCCGAAATTAAGACACAAGGTAGTTTTTGACTTTTCTGTGTGTCTAGTTTTGCATGCTAGAACAGACCTGGTTTTGCACTTAACCTTGAGATCTCACCTGTCCTCCAGCAGCACTGCTCCCAGGAGCACATACCTGGTTCACACAGAGCCCTCCCGTATGTGCAGGAGTGCGTGCCTGCGAGGCACTCCTCCGGATGCCTGGCGTTGTTTCCATCCCACAACCAAGGCCCCAGAGAAAAGTATTTTGTCTACAGCTGGCTGGAATCCGCTAACAAGCAGGGAGAGGATCTGAGAAGCAGCTTCAAGGTGATCCCCACAGCAATACAAGCCGAGCCTAGAAATAATCAGTGGGAATTATCTCGAAAGGAAGCCATCACACCTTCTTCAGGCTCCAGATGGGAGTTTGGGGACATCAGCTTTAGAAAAAGAATTAATGAAATTATAGCCTATTTCTCTGATATTTAAGGGGACTAAGTGTAGGCAACCACATCATATTGTAAACTCTGACCTGCTATTTCATCTCAAAGGGCACAGCCCTTATTCTTTCTCTTTAGAATAGAGAATCAATTAGCAAGATCCAGAAGCATTATCCTTTTACTGCTCCAGCTGAGAAATGCAGGGCAGCCTGAGAAAAAGACCACAGCGATTTGTCCTGAAACTTTCCAGTAAAACAAAAATGCACCCCAGCACCCAGGATTGCCTACGCAGTTCTTGCTAGCCAGGAATCAAATCCCCACAACAAAGGTCAGCTGTGCTCAGCAGCCAAAACACATCCTTTGCAAGGAAGAGACCTTCCAGATACACCATCTAAGTAAGGCTGCTTACAGTGCCCTAGAGCCTGCTGCTCTTTTAAAATCAATTTCAAGGTGAACAGATGCAACATGTGCTTGGTCAAGCCCACGGACAAGCATGAAAATCACTCCCAGTGTTTGCTAAGCTATGCACAATCAGCAACTGTTGGGTCCTGCTCCAACCCAATCCGTTTGAGGCTCTTCAGGCATCTGCTGGTGTTAGCAAACACGCCTCAACACCAAAGTGGCAGAGGGATTGTTCGAAGCAATAAGGTGGGGTGGAAATCATCTATCAGGATATTCCTGCATCTACTGGAGCTATTAAAGATTACTTTTGTGCCAGAAAAGGAGACAAGAGAAAGCTGCGGTGTTATACAAACACTGAACATTATTCTTGCCATCAAAGTAGCTATTAGACAACACCAGGACAAGCCACTCCGATGCAAAATCCCAAACCAGAGTTACCACTTCTGTAACACAAGATCCTGGGTGACTGTACCTGTCTGTAGCACTGGACTCTTGCAGCCCAGTGCTGTAGTGGTGCCCCATGCTCAGAGCACAGGCAGTGTCAGAGCAGGGCAGGCACCGCTGCCCCTGGTCAGTGCCTCCTAGGCTGCAGTCAATAAATGTCACAGCCTTTGCTGTAGAACTGGCCCGTTCCCTGCTCCAACCCCGCAAGCCAGGGGCTCTCCCACCATGTTCCTCCTCCCCATCTGCCCGTCTGCCAACAGCAGATGCATTCCTCGGATTTATGTGCCTACCACTGGCACATCGCGGCCTCAGCTCCCTCGCTGGAGCCAACGGGATCACGTAGCTGGATTGAGAACTGCGTGACGGTACACAGAGCTAAAACAAACCCGCCTTCAAGGAGAAGCTGAGATTTCAGGCTCTCCTGACTTGCTCTCCATCTCCCTCTGATCTTCTCAGACACACCAGAAGGCTGCTTTTTTAGAATGTATTCTAAAAATACATTCTAATGTATGAAGAATGTATTCTAAAAATGGATTTTTAAAACTGTTTTTCAGTTTTGTTCTTTGGAAAAAATAAAAAAATCCCGAGATTGGAATGTAATTCCTTTTTTTTTTAAAAAACTCAGAATTTTCTGAACACCACATGATCTAAGCAAGCAGATGCTGAGAAGTTGTCTTCTCAGCACCTTCCCAAGAAAGGACTGAAGATAAGCAATGTGTTCAGCAGTGCCTACCCTCCTCTGGGCTATTCCAACACTTTCTTGCCCTTAGGACCGATTCCCAAACTCAGTTTTTAAGTGCCTGCAGTGCCAGCAGTACAGGGGTATGTCAGATAAAGAGAACAGCTCCCATCTTTCCCAAGAGGACTTAGAGACGAGGTCAGGAGAGACTGTGTCAAAGGCAGCCCAGAGCCCCACTGGCAGAACAAGGTCTATTTGTCTAGCAGTGTTTTGTTACCACAGCAAAGCAAACTCCCTGAGCCTCAGAGCCGCAGTCCCATGAATTGTGTGGCTCCCTAGATCCTGAGGCAACATCTCCTTATGAATGTGCCCATCGTTCCAGGGGCAGAGTCCTCTCACAGTTTAAATACAGCCAACAAACTGATCAGTCATCCCTGAGAAATCTCCTCTCCTCATTAGAGAGGAAAGGAACTTTGCAGTGAGGTGAAGAGTTTAAATCTTTCTCTCATAGTCCAACAAAACCTTAAGGCTGTTTCACAGCAGCCCTCATGACCCAGTGGGGTGATCAGCTTGACTCCTGCAAGAATAGAACTGAAAACAAGCCTCGTGGAATGGCATTTCTCACCTGGACAATTTCTCCATTGGAAGCAATTAAATCTGTGGGAATGGAGACTCTGAAGAAGCGTCCCACCACGGCAGAGCTGTCTGGTATGCCCACCACAGCCGGCACAGTCTCCCGGAGGTCCGAGAGCACGGAGTGCATGGAGGCCTCCAGCTGGTTTTCCCAGTCCCGAACCACTTCTGCTGGCTCGCTGGGCCAGTGGCAGTGAGCAGAGGCCGCCAGCAGCAGCACAGGGAGCCAAGTCCTCCCCAGGAAAGGGGGCTGCAGGAGGCATCCAACAGTCATTCTTCCTGGCGGCCTCAGCAACAGTGCTCCAGCCGGAAAGGGGACCACAGGGATCTGCAGGCACCGCAGCGCAGGCAGGGATCCACTGGTTCTTCACAGAAGCCTCATCCTAGGCGTCCTGGGAACCTGGTTAAACATAGGACAGTCAGCACATTAATGACAATAACCAAGACAGATCTCCTTGCCATGGACAGAGGGATCCCTGCTACCCTCTTCGATTCAGCTTTTTGATTTAAATGTAGAGTTACCATTACTGTTAAAGGGAGCAAAAGCTTCTCCTCTTCTGACCTACAGCACCACCAAAGAAACAAGATCCTCCTGCTTTTCATGCACACAGCCATGTCTCTCCTGCTCTGGAGCCACAGCATCCCAAGATATCCACAGGCAGGGAGATGGGGTAGATAAAACCAAAGCCAAGACAGTGGTAATAGGTGACCTTTAAAAGCAAGCTGAATTCAGGCCAGGGCATCAGTAACTGGCAGTTACATGCCAGCAACCCCCTATGAAGGTCCCAAGAAACCTCTGGTACCCCAAAGCTGCCATCTTGACAGCTTGATGCACAACAAACACTTCTGCTTCTATGACCCATGAGCCTGGCTTTCAAGCCAGGTCTCCTCTCAGTTCCAGCTTTTGGTATTAGTGTGTTCAGATTTGATCTGGGGGCCAACAATACACACCCCAAAGTCAGACTGGAGTAAGCCATGCACACAGTGTCCCACACTGCTACCTGCCATCCAGCTCCCTCCTGCTTGCACAGCTCACCCAAGAAACCTCTCCAGCTCTCCCTCACTATTCTTCTTTCACTTCCCCAGTTGCTTCTCCCTCCAGACTGGGTCCAGCTGCAGCATGAAGGGAGTCATGGGTCTGTATACACCCAGGTTCCTCTTCACAGCCCATCTGCAGGACAGAATGCACGACAGACACATGGACCAAGAGGGTGCTGTTCAGCCCCCAGGAGCACACAGGACTGGGCTCCTCAGGCCAGGCACTCTTGCGTCTTGAACCAACTCCTTTATTTCCAGACTGAGAGAGACTGACTCCTAATACCCGGGGCAAATCCAGCCCAACCTCTAAGCACTGGCTCCCAGCCCTCTGGGCACAGCTCTGATTTATTTTAGCCTCTTCCTGCTGCATCGTGTGATGGACATCAGGCTGTCCCAAGAGACCCTGGAGACAGACCGGGTGGGAAGGGAAATCCCATTTCTGCTTCTTGCCCCCGCAAACCTCCCAGGGCAGCACAACAGCAAGACCAGCCAACTCACTGTGCTGTGGCCTGTATTGCCCTCATGGCTGTATTGCCCACCAGAGGCTTGCAGAAGTAGGCAGAGAGCCTGTCCACGCAGGCAACCAAGGCCAAGGTTACCACAGGAACAATGGGGAGAGGTAAAATTTGGTTGTTCACCCTAAAACCTACACTCTAGAGAAGCTGAGAGGTAGCATGTAAAGACCAGCACACCCCCACCCCTTGATGGAATTTATCACCATAAATCACTCGTGCAGATAAGGCTGACACCTCCCATTCCAAGGTAGTGGGCCCAGTGAGCACAGCTGCAAGTAGCAGAGGGCTGCGGGTAGCAGACATTATAACCTGAATGCAATAACCTCTGGCTACAGCATCCATGAGGCAGATACTGGATTCTGACAGTTGTGGAAAACCTGTCCTGACTGAAAGGCAAAAGACACAGTAGAGACAGAGTAACACTGCTGGGAACCACAAGACAGACAGGAGGATGGTTGGTGTGAAATGCTAGCACCAGGAGAAAGTACTACTCTTGTACTCCTGTCCCAGTCAGTTCAGGCAGCCGGAAGGACACCAGATGAAGCAACAGGGCCAGGCTCTTTCCAAAGAGCATGTGATGGTCTTCACCCGGAGTGAGATGCCTGAGCGGCTTCTCCAGAAGCCCCACTTCCTACAGGACACATCTCTCCTACCAGCTCCCTGCGTGGCCAGGGGACCTGACACACGCCAGCTGTTTTTGGAAGAACCTAGAGTCACCTCATTGTGTCTCAACACAATAAGCTGTGTGAATGAGCTACAGAGATGGAGCAGACATCAGCAAGAGATGCTAAGGAGGCCACTGATCACCACAGCAGGAAACTGGGGGACGCTTATCACTGCAGAGTGCCTTAAAAAGCAGAAAGAACCACCTTCCCCCTCCACGGAGCCTGGGATATGGACACCACAGTGATGATGCCTTCCTTGTCCATGAGCTACTTCTGCAGCCTGCTCATTGGGAAGCCCTGCTGTGTGAGGAACTAGAAAGCAATCTCAGCAAGTACAGGCAGGATCAGAGACTTGCAGCCAGGGGAGGAATGTGGCAGCAGCAGAGCCCAGCAGCCCCATGGCTGCTGTGGGGCAGAGATGCTATCAGTGTAGAAACATGGCTGCCTCTCACAGCTGCAATGAGCCTCCACATCTGAGTGGAGGAGAAACACCCAGACACCCAGACACATGGTGTACAACCACAGAGAGCTGTAAAAACACCTGGAGAGGTTCTGCACCACGGCTTCAGGCCAGCCCTTGCCCCGGGCTGTCAGTGGAGCTCGTGCATGAGCACGGTGCAGCTCTGTGTTGCTTGGCCAAATGACGTGATCTGGCCTGTGGCGTTTTTCTTGGATGGAGTATTTGGGCAGAAAGGAGCTGGTTCTCGACATCTGCGGCGAGCAGGGGAGGAAGATGAAGTCATCACACGCTTCAGAAACAATTATCGGAGCAGGCAACAAACACTGCCTGTCTGATCCGCACCCCTCAGCCAAGGAACTCAAGATCTTGTGTGACACTTGCAGGTCACACAAATTCAGATTTTCATTTTAGGGGAACCACAGGAGAACAGCCTCTGCACATGTAAGTAGAGCACACAGGAGGTGTAGGAGGACTTCAGGAGCTGATAACAAAATACCAACAGGAGCTGAGAACAAACTTGCACCACCAAAAAATCTCTTAACACAGCTCCACCTCACCAAACAATCGACAGAAGCTGAAACAGTGCCAGACTCTCACACTGAGTGCTAAGGAAGAAAGGCAGGGTGGTACAGCTCTACAGATAGCAGGAACAAGGCACTGCCCTGCAGTGCTGAGGTCCACGTGGACTGTTGCTTCAAGGCAGAATGCTTTTTGTGGTAGAAGGTCCTCTGCCTAAGCCAGTGGTCCTGACTAAGCCAGCAAGTCCACCAGGCACAGCACTGCAGGTCTCGATGCAGTTGCAGAACAGAGTGAGAGCTACCTGCACTGAAACTTGAACAAGCTCTGGGACCTGTGTGGTGCATCTGTCAAGCTGAAGCCCACACTATTTCCTTTGAGACTACCATGGGCAAAACTCAGACTTGCTTGTGTAAGACATCATGCCAGTTGTATGTGGAAAAGGTCAGTGTTCCGAGTCATGGTCCATGACCAGTGAGTGGCACAGAGCTGGAGCTCCGCGGGAGCAAAAATCTCAACACCTCACACAGTTTCCCACAATCTCACAACAGGGCCAAACCCCAAATGCAGATGGCATTCAGCAGGCGGTCTTCTGCTGATCTCTGGGAAGCATCAGGCCGTAGGGCCAACTGACACAGACAGCACTTTCAAGTTACTAGGGAAAGCTAGACCACCCCAGCTTCACTTCATGGCACAGTGCTCCTTCCAGCAGGATCTGTACTGCCCAGTTTTGCAGAACACACACAAATGTTCAGGTTAGTCCTGAATTTCAGGATGCCTCGCTCCGTCTGATCTTCTGAAAGAACCAACTTTCTCTTTATCCTCCTGCTTCTGTGAGAGATCTTTTGGTCTCAAGTTTGAGCCTTCAGAGAGTTGGATGAAACATCAAAGTCAGCATCAACATCTGCTTCAGTCCTAGCGCTCGGTGCATTTGCCAATCTTGATGCCTGATCTCCAGTGCCAAACCCCCCATCTTGGAGACACAGAACCAGGCCTGCTTGGTGATGTTGATATGATGCTGCACTTGATATGATGCTGACTTGTCAAGACAATGCCGGAGCTTGCTCCTTCTCCATGCAGCTACAAGGCCCGCTGACATGTTAAGGACACACTCTACCTTCACGATTCAGGAATGCAGAACAGTGCAGCCAGAAGATGGGAATGAAAGGAAGGACTGAGAGCAGGACAAAGTAGCTACTCCAGCCATGCATCTTCCCAGAGACCTTTCCTTCTGCCCACCACAAGATCAGCAGTGCGGGGCCCGGGGAAGCATCCCAGCAGCAGGAGCGTGGCTGCCCAGAAACCACACCTCCTCCTTGGCCGATTATGCTGCCATCACTTCAGCAAGAACCAGTGAAAGTGAAATCTCTGTCCAACTACATCTAATCCAATTGCTGAAGCACACAATCACATCACTGCGCTGAGGTAATTAATCACTGCCAGCATATTAATGCCACTGAGCCCAGCGGACAGAAAGCTCAAGTAACCGCTGTGCAATTCTCTGCTCCAGGTGAGAAGGTATTTAGGAGAGTTCAGAGGAATCCCACTTACCTGATTGCTTATTTACCAATATCTTCATTAAAAGGAGCTTTCAACGAGTGGCCTTTCTCTAAGGAAGCAAACTCAGGCTTGGCTAAAAAAGGCCAGTGCAACTTTCCAGAACAGAGTTATTGTCTGCACAGATCTCTCGTGCGTGTTTCCACAGGAGGATCTCTGGGCAAGCCCCGTCAGCTGCCGCGCGGCTGCGTGTCAAGGCAGCGAGCAGGAGGAATGATGAAACCCGGCGTCACCGGCCAGGCACACAAAGGTGGCACTCTGCCGTGCACGCTCCTCGGCCCCCCAACGCGACAGCACACACCGGCGGAGCCTGGGAATGAAGGCAGGAGGGACAAACAGCTCGGAGGCAGCACCTCTGGGCAGAGCAACCCATCACCAAGTTTCTGAACTAAGACATACAGACTCCTCAAGGCTAAGAGCATGCCGGCCAGCAAGTCCCATACATTGTATGCACAAAGGACATTCTGGAGCATGAAATTTAGGGAACAGTTTCTGAGCTTGCCCAGCTCTGGAGGTACCCGGTAGCACAAGCAGCATTCCCTCCAACAATCTGTGCTATAAGCAAGGGGAACCTGCTGAAAATAACTTTGGGGATTATTTCCAATCTCAACTGGCTTCAGCCACATACGTTCACAGATGGCAGCCCAGCTCCAGGCTGCTGCACCCAGGATAAGTTATGGAAAGGGAGGTACAGGAGGGCAAACGCACAGGGATGCATTCATCACACACAGACTGACCAGCAGGCAGCTGCTGCGAGAGAACAGGCAAGGAGGAGGAAGGAAGATTCACTGCTAGTGTAGTTCCCTGCTCAGCAGTGGCATCCTGTCCCCATGGCACTGACCAGGCATCAGCAGCAATGGCAGCTTTACACCAAGACTGGCTGTCTCTCTAAAAGACAAGTTCATCCACAAGGTTTTGGCTTAATGCTGCAATCACAGCTACCTGTTTAGAGCCAGCCGTGCATCAGACTCAAAGTAGCAGTCAGCTCAGCATCAGAGATCAGACTGAAAGAGAAAGTTGCTTTAGCAGAGAGCCCAGACTAGTACTCTGGCAGCCTCTAGCACTCTCTGTCCCTTGCAGCCAGTTGACAAGCTTGCCATCATTAGCTGGTCACCTCAAACACCATCAGTCCAGAAGGTACAAGCCAAGCTGCGCTCAATTCTTCACCCTAGAATTGCATTTCAACACACTTCTGCAGCTATGCCCACCTTGTATTGTCACCAAGCTAATTGCCCAACAGACCTGACACCTAGCTCAAAGGATATACAAACAGAAAAGATGCTGCTTCTCAGTCTTGTCCCTTCCTGTATTTGTGCATTGCTCGTCTCCAGCACATCCGGTGTCAGTAACAGGAAACCCTGACACTGAAAAAAAACCTTGGAGAAAAAAACTCAAACGCAAACAAATCCAAAACAGCAGTGCTAAAATTGTGTGCTGGGCAGGAAAGTGAGCAGCACACTGCTGCTGATGGGGAGCTCTGCTGCAGACTGTCACTGACTTGTTGCTTCACGTCACACATGCCACAAGTAGCTTCATGAAGCTTGTACGGGAAGTGGTCACAGCAATCAGCACCTCACAGCGTATTTTTGGTGAAGCACCAAAATACTGAACTTTCCTGTAGCTAAGAGGAAACTTATTACTAACTTCCGTTACCTTTTGTTTGAAAACTACAGTCTGCGCCACTGAGGAGGAATGAAGCCTTCCCACACCCCTCTCATTTGCGCATCTCATGTCTCTCCTTGGCCAACAAAACCTGCTCGTGGCTCTCTCCCGGCCTGGGACCAGGGGCACTGATGAATGCCTCTGCTTCAAGTACTGAGTGAGCAGCTAGGGCAGGGTGGACCTCTTACAACCCAGCACAGGTTTTGTGTTCATGAGGACATGCGACCTCCAGCCCCTCCTGCAGAGGGAATGCAGAGGCAGCACCAGGATAGAAAAAATGCAACAAGCAGAATTCTCCTTTCCCCCTTCCCCATATAGCATCTGCCTGTCCAGAAGCTGGGCCACCACACTGTGTCTTCCCAGCTTGGGACTCTGCTCCCAGGAAGACTTGTTGCTCTGGCAAAGGTAAGCACACAAGACATGCTCCCAGTATGCCCCTTCCAGCAAGAGCTGTGCAGGTGAGCAAGCAGCATCAGCAGCTCCTGGAGCCCCAGCCAGAGTACTCCTACAGAGCAATGTGCAAGGGGCACTGCAGAGCAGCAGCAGAAACACCAAGGACACCAGAGCTGGACACAGAGCGTGTTTTTCTTTCCCTGCAGAATACATTTCCCTCACAAGATGCAGTGATAGGACTTCTGGAGGCAAGCAACTTCCCCAGCCTCCTGCAGCCCCAAGGAGGCAGGAGAGGATTACTGTGGTACCCACAAACACCTCTAGACTACACACTTGCACGCTGACCTGACATTTGCTGGCAGACCATGTGGATGTCCCACAGCTTGTCAATCCTGATGCATGGGTGCCACTTGTCCCATGCTTGAGCCATGCCCCAAACAGCCACTGTGCCTGACCTGCCGCAGTGACCGGCAGCTGCAGATTTTGGCTAGGCAAGACTTCTGGCTCTTGGATGAAAGCTTCAGCAACCACAATCAATCCCTTCCTCCCACTTAGTTATTCCCAGACAGCCAACTCAGATTGTATCTTCAAGTGCATTCAGTTGAAAGGAAACTCAAGATATTATCTTCCCAGGTATTTAGAAGGCCTCAGAGATCATATTTTCCCTGTAATTACAAACATCACAGCCAGGTAGAACTGCCATTTTCCTGGCTGCTGGCAGCAAGCAAATTAGGATATGAATCCCCACCAACAAGTCAAAGCAGAGTGACAGCTTCACCAGGGCAGCTCCACATGCCTTGCGTCCCTTGAGCCAGCCCTGTCACAAAGGAGGGCTGGTGGAGAAAGGTGATGGGGATCAAAGGTATAAAATGGATCCTTCCTGGAAGAAGCTGGGAGAGAACAAAGCGAGATGGGGCAATTTCATGGAAGGCAGAGTTACCAGGGCAGCATTTCTGGCTCAGCCAGCACTGTTTGACAGATAGCAGGGTCCCAGGATGGCATACAGTCAAACGATGGCTCGCAATCCTCTCCAGGCATCTTCTCCTGGCTGTTACTGGAAAGGGCACAGAGGCTAAATATACAGCTGTAGCAGGGAAAGGGTCTGTCTGTCAAAGGGCATGCAGTTTAATGTGGTTTTGGCTTCATTTGGATTTTCAGTGTGTAGCCAGCCAGAGCAAGCCCCTAAAAACTCTACTACTGGTTAACTCCTGGTTTTGTCTAGAAACAGAGAGAGAGTGTGAAGATCCTAATATTTATTTCTGTGTAATATTATATTATTCCCTGTGTAAGGGAATGTAAGCTAAAGCTAGTACTAAAATCCACAGGAAATTAAACTACAAAAGGTTAAAATAAAGAAACCAACAAAGCAACTAGGAGTTCCTTCCATACAAATGCCATTAAAATGCATATTTTGAAGATAAACACAACTTATGTTTTATGTGTGTTTATATACACATGCACACAAGATGTAGTAAAAACCAGAACTCAAAGCATCAGGATAAAATACCTATTTTTAACCCTAAATTTCTTCTTTGTAAGGACAACACAACGCAGCCCAGTCCCCATGACAGTGCACTCAGATTTGAGGAGCACTAATTACTAGAAACATTGGAAGTAGAAGACAGAGGACTCTTGAGATAAATTCCTAGGCCCTCCATAGGCTCACTGTGCCACAGCAGCTTGTGTTCACTGAAGTCTGATTCTAGGCTCTCTAGAAATAATTTGCACAGGGGGCCAATTGGTCTACAAGTGAATTTTCCAGGTACAAAGCCAAGTTTTATGTAGCTTTAAAAGTAATGTGGATTTTTGTACCAAAATACAAGTCTTCAGATACACAAAGATGAGCCCAGACTGTCTCTCAGCAATCCCATCCATGAAAGGCACGAAGGATGACTTCTAAAATAGCAAAATACACTTTGTTTATAGGGCAGTCTAACAAGATATCTAAGAGGATCCCTTGGCAGCCCTAACCAGGAAGTACAGTTGAGGCACCTGACAAGAAAAGAAAGTACACAAAACCAAGAAGAAAGATACAAGACCTTTCAAATGCAAGGCCTATGAGGCATCAGAGCCCAATCTTGTATTCCTCAGCAGGCAAGTTGTTCCCCAGCTAGTGCCAGAGGACATGTGCAAGAGCAGCTGGTGTGACAGTCACCCGTGTGTCCTGCCCCCTGGTATCACTCACCATCCACCAGCTGTTTCAAGTCTAATTCACACCAGCTAACGACCTTTGATAGAAGTCACCCGTCTGGAAAGCTGGTTTCTATCAAAGATGCTGCTTCGGAAATGGGTTTAAACCAAAGCATCGTCATGGATAGGCAAGCACAGTCTTCCCTTCACCCCACGCTCCAAAGGGACAAAATCATCCACAAGCCGCCAGCAGCACTTGAAATCTCAGCTGAAGCCTGGAAAAATACTTCTTCCCTAAGCTGCTCTGCTGTACTATGTAGATGTTCTCTTCAGATGTAGTCATGAGCACTGAAACTGATGAGGCTAAAAAGATTTGCATCTCTTGCTTGATTTCTTAATTGAATTAAAGGCTGAACAAAAACCCTTATTGAGCCTTCAGAGAACTGCCATGGAAGAGAAACGACGAATATCCTAATTGCAGAGGAAGCTTCCACTGGACATTTTGTCTTATTAAGAACTAGAGAGGATACACAAAAAGAGAAAGACAGAGAGGGATGAACTCTCAAGGCAAGGCAGGAAATCTTACCGAAGTTTCTGCCACGGTTTGGCTTTCAGAGCACGTTGTACAAGTCACACAGAGGAGTGTGGTAAGCTTTGACATGTCCTTCTAGCCAAAACTCTCTCGTCTACTCTATTTTTTTACTGAATAACAAAGGTACAGAGCTCTTTCTGTCAAATTAGCAAGTAGAAGCTATCAGAGGGGTGAAGGACAGTCCTGAAAATCACCTTCTTAAGAAACCTGATTATAATTCCAAATCCTCTTCTGAAGGAAAGCCTTCCGAGGCTCCAGCCCTGGCGGTACACCTGAGCCTGGCCAGAGGGCTTGTGCCAGGACACTCACCCATGTTTTGACCTGCGAATGGCAGAATACTTTTCTCATCACCAGCACGGCACTCAGAACAGCATTCAGCCTCTCCTGGGATATGCCAGTACAGCAGCCACCAGGCAAGCATCAGCTTTGCTAATGGTTCTGAAGCAGGCAGGGAACTGCAGGAGCACCCAGAGCTGGCAATATGGGCAGGAGTTTCTCCAGTGCGAGGAACAAACAACCCAAAGGCTGCAGGCACTAAATACGAGTCTGAAAATAAGAAAAACTTGATGGAGGTTTTGTACTCAAAGAGTCGCCTCAAAATGCTGTTTGGCTGGAGTCCTTTGTGGAGAGGCAGCCGCATTCCAAGGGTTTATAATCACCTTCTGGGAATTCCACAAAATTCCTCAGATAATGAAATATTTCGAGCAAGTCCTTGAAAGTGTTTAAGCATCATAACTTCCTACGGGTTGATGTCACTAAGCCCAGGGCTGGAAGGAGAGGATCAGGTGTTCTTCCCTACCTGCCAGGGACCTGACTGCCAGGCACAAGATCTGCTGCTCCTACCAAAGGGGAGTAAAGCACAAACAGCTGACATGAAGTGGATGTACAAAACAAGGCAAGCAACACCAACAAAAAGCCATTTCCAGCACTGCAGTTACGTATGCAGCATCATTTATATCCTCTGTGGCAGTGTAACTAAGGGCAGACACATTCTGTTTAGAAACATCCCGCTGTTCCATCGGCTTTAGCACCCCACCCTACAACTCCAAGCCAAGGCATTAAGATTCAACTTTATGGAGTTGCTCAGCCCTTATTTATTACTCAGCCAGCAAGACTGCCACAGCTTTTCATTTAAATCTGTTTACCACCCAGTGATTAATGCAGAGCAGTCAGGGCATCAGCCATGGACCTGCAACTTTTGATGTTTCTCATGAAAACTCTTCTAAATGCTTCTTGGCAGAATGAGATATAAATGCTCCAACTTTAACCATCAAGCATAAAATGGGAAAGCTGCAGAATGAAGCAGCACTGCTCCCATGCCACAGAGGCACAGAAAGCTTCTGGAGGAGGAATTGACTCCCCAAAGAACAGCAGCTTCCAGCTGGGCAGCACATTCCTTTAAACCCACAGAAATTCAGGAGTCACCATAAACCAAAGGACAAGCTCTTCCTGCAGGTACACATTTTTATAGGTGCCTTCTCCTCTTGCTAGAGACCAGGGGGCAAAGGGCTGGACTGCTTCAGTAGAACTGCTCCTCACAGTAATCTCTGGCCTCAGCTTTTGACCACACAATAAGTGCAACAAACATCACTGATAGCACAAGCTTACCGAGGCAGAAGGACAGTGAGTGGCTTCACAGGCCCATCTGCTTCCCAACTGCTCTGGTGCAAGAAGATTGATTTAAATGAAAAAGCAAAGACAAGCACGTTAACAAAGACAAGACAGTGACAGAATCTGCACCACATTCCTGCAGCATTAATTTCACTGTGTTACCTTTCAGCTAAATTATCTTGTTTACCTGCACTATGCAATTAAAAAATATCCCTCATCTGGTTTTGACCACGGCCTTAGCGGCTTCAGCCACAGGAGCAGGAAGGCTGGAGCTGCCCATCACAAGCCCACCAATGCAGAAATAGCTCCAGCTTTCCTCCCCACCCTGCTCTGGTACGCAGAAATCAAGAGACAAGCTGAATTATTTCAAGGAGAGACCAAACTACTTCACTGGAAGGCATATCAGTGGGATTTAGGCTTTTTTAAACAAAAACATTCTGCCCCATCCACATGGATACAGGATGCATTCAGTCATAGTGCTCACTGCTTACATCAGGAACAGTGCATTAAGGGTCTGGCCAAAAAGGGCCAGAGAAGCAGCCCTGCCACACACAAAGCCAGCACGATGGACTGAATACATTGCAGGGCAACATGGTCCCTCTGCAAGCAGCACAGCACTGCAAAAGAAGCTTCAAAGATTGCTCCAAGCAATCCTCCTGCAACAATCCCAAATGCAAACATCCTGTCATTCCCAGTACCCAAATTTCACAAACAAGAAAGTCCAAAGGACTTAAGAATAGGATCAAACTGTCCTGCTCAGGCACCAGTTAGTTATTTAAAACTGGGACCCAAGGACAAACTGGATAAGGGCAGAGTGCCCACAGGAAAAAGGAGAGGCAGGGAAACAGCAAGGACAAGACAAGGAAAACTGATGGATTTCTTCCATAAGCAGCCACAGTACTCACGTAGTGTTAACACATCTGTGACAGTTAACTAGCTGGCATGGCATCTGGGATCAGTCCTAAAAAAAACGGTCCCAAAGATGTGCCACAGCACAAAAATCCTGTAGTTTCTCCCTTCCTCACAGGGAATCTGTCTTGTACAGGTCAGAGGGGTTGAAAACAAGACCTGCATGGTTTTGAAGGGAACACCACTCCCCCAAATTACAGTTTATTTCCAACAGGGTGAGCACAGGCTGCATCCCTCTGTTTTGACTTGCCATTGCAGTTTTACACAGAAGGACTGCTCCCTGCCTTCCCAGCACACTGACTTTGTGCCCCACTGCTCGCTTGGTGACAGTGTGGATGGTGAAGGGACAGCAGCACAGGCTCAGAGCTGCGCATGGACATGAAAGATGGCAATGTTTACCCTCCTCCTGCTCAAGTGGGCAGATTAAAACATGAATTTAAGTTGCAAAGAGGAAAAAAAATGAAATAAGAAGGGTCAGATCCTATACTGACTTCTTTCCCAGTGTAGAGTAACACAGCAGAGCATGTGATGATGGCTACCTACTCCCTCTACAAGAATCCCAGGAATGGGGACAAAGTCATTACAGCTCCTATGTATGAGGCAGCAAAACAACTGGATGCCATTCTGAGGCAAGAATGAAAAATCAGTTCAAGCCTCTCTGATCCAAGCAGCATCTTTTCTTGCTTGCTACATGTGCTTTAGATGCCCAAAAAACACTATCCCCTTTCTGTCTGCATTTCTAAGTTTGGCATACTCAAGACTTCATAATCCTTTGCAACAGCAGCGCCTCTATGCCCATACTTTCATTACTTAAAGCTCTCCTCCCATACAGCCATCTTCTCTCCCTCAAGGCACCTAGAACAGAGCAGAACCCAGCCCTAGGCACAGTCTGTGCTGACCCCAGGACAGAAATGAGGATAACCCCACTTCCCAACTCAGCAACCACCCGTAACAGTCCTAAGTGCTCCTGAGAGCATCTAGAGCCTGTAATAGCAGAAAAATACGTTTGTCCTTAATCACTCCAAGTCTTTTCTTCTCAATCTACCCCCACAAGTCACTCTTGCTTTGATTTCTGCTCAGCTCTGCCTGTTCTTCATTAACAGTGTGATGCCCTGTCCTGCGTTCAGCAGTAGCAGTCATTTTTCTCCTCCTTAGTAGCTGGTGCAGTGCTGCCTGAATACCAGTAACTAGTTTAAGAGGTCATTGCATTAGTAGCACCCACTGGACACTCCTTGCTGCTCACACACAGGCTGTTCTTAGAAGTAAATCTAAACACTTCTCAGAAAAACCTGATGGCTCATTGCTATCAAATGGCACAGGAGAACATAAACAGTTTAGCAAAAGCATACGGTCTGTATGAAGAGAGATGCTCAAGCACCACAGGAAAAACGCAGCCTTGGAGTTGCAGAGAGGCCGTTAAGCTCTGAAGGTGTGTTGTTCAGCTTGCCTTTGCTTCACAGTGCTGCTGCAGATGTGAGGAAACAATTAAACTGCTTATCACAGTATGTCCCATTCAGCCTCCAGAATGGGAGAGCAATTCCAATCCCCAGGTGGCAAGCGCAGCAATTAGGTACCCAATTATGTGCACCAAAGCTTTGCTTATGTTGTTTTACTTCAGTGGTTATATAGTATTTCCTTGGCTTACTGTCACTAAAAGACTTTAAATCCAAGAACAACCTATAAGGTCTCCGCTGAGACCTGGCTGCATGTTGTGTGGCATGCAGAAGCGTCCAGATGTCAGCAAGTGACTTCCAAGTCATTCAGCAGAGCCTATTACAAAGCCTGGTCACAACCATCATCATTTCCTCATCTGGAGGGACTAGGCTTAAAGTTTTAAACTAAAACCACAGTTACACTGCAGCCAGGCTCAGCCTCCAGCTCCATCTCGGGAGAGCAGCTCTGGATTGGCACTTGAGCCTCTTCTGGACTTAATAATGGGCTGTCGGGGGAAAATGTGGTTTAGCAGCTCAGTCCATCCCTTATAAAGCAGAGACACCATGCCAAAAATAAGCTGGCTGATTAGTTAGAGAGACCAAGTACTCGCTTAGCAGCCTCTGATGATCAACGCCCTTTATGCACCACAGCATCACCACCCTCACTGGCTGCACACTGGACAGGAGAGGACACTCCCTCCATGAAGCTGTTTCATATAAAGCAGTTAGCTGTTTTTAAAGCAGTAAACGGTCAGGACTCTTTTGCCAGCCTCCCCAAAGGAAGCATTTTCTTCCAGCTCAGACAAGGCCTCTAGTGCAGCTTTGCTGCATCTGCAGCCTTTCTGCTGAAGAGGCTGGGCTCTCCCAGCAGTTCCGTACCTGGCACTTCCCAAAGTCATGTATGACAACAGCTACAACAGCTGGCCAGCAGCTGTGGGGAGAAAAATCACTGTAATGTTCAAGAATGATGCAGTTTTGGGACTTCTCAAATATAACCATAAATTCAGTGCTGTCCTCCAATAGGCCTTTGCTACCCTATTGCAGCAAATCCCAGGGCAAACAAAACTGTATTACAGAACTAAAGCACCTTTCCACAAGAAAAACAGGGAAAAAGCAAGCTTTCAGAGATGCCTTGTGCCTCCCACCATAGGGCAGCTGCAGGAGACAGGCTGCCTCTCACTTACTCTTCAAAACCTTATGCTAGCTGGGAGTTTTGCTCATTAGGCTGAGCCTAAGCCCCCCCTCTCCCAACAGCACCTGAAGTTGCTCTAAGGTAACACAGACAATTCCTAAAACACCAAGGCTATAAAGTGAGTTTAAAAAGGTCAGAATACCTGAGAATTAAGGCTGTTCATGAGCTGGTCACAGGAAGCACCACAATCCATTTTTATTCTTCACCCTTATGCCATCTCCTTGCTCTCTCTCCCTCTGAGACACGCAAGCCTTTCACCCATCCATGGCTGTCAGCAAGCAGCCCAGGAGAGACAGGGCAGGATCCTGCTCCAGGGCTTCGGTGGCCAGTGGCAGCACCTCCCTCCTTCCCTCCCATCCTCAGCAGCGATTCAGCCCCTTGGGCTGGGCTGGAAGAGGCCCTGGACAGGATCTTTGCAAACTTTAACTGGGCAGATCAAATCTATAAAGCACTGGTGAACTGGGAGCCTTTCAGGTGCCTGTAACCTGATAAGATACATGAGATACAGGTCATTTTTGCCGGGAGAGGAGATGGCACATCCTTGCTGCCAACGTTCCATTGTGCCAGGACAAGTACCTCTCAATGCAGGCAGTTAGGTCCCATTTGGTTTTTTAAATGCTGACAACCTAAAGCTGCCTCATTTGCTTTTTTAATCCTTTAACTCTTGGAAATGGGTATACTGCTTTTGATGAAAACCCCAAACAAAGCCTGAGGCAGGGACACAGCATGGGAAATTCCAGTGCAAGCAATTAAGTTCAAGAGTTAAATGCAACTCCACTGTCAGTCAATCTCTTCTCTGCAACAGTGGTGTCACTGCAACTGGTGTGGCCAAGACACTCACGGCTCCTCCACACAGGCCTGTCAAGGAAGAACTGCCACAGCGGCTAAAACAGGCTACTCCACACCCAGTGACAGACTGAATCCACTCCAAACGGGAATGAATTTGGGGAAGTCCTGCATGAGTGAGCTCTGGCCAAATCACTTCAACTGGGAGGCAACTCCTTCGGAATGTGCTAAGGGGTTTACAGCATCTGGACGTGCGTGCTTCCTATGCTACGCCCTGCTCCATCCCAGCCTCTGATGGACAATTCCCCTTGAAGGCAGCTCCACAGGAACATTACTCACAGGTTGACCCACTTCCAGGCAAGAAGACTGAATAGATGCCTCCTCGGGATGCTGGCCTCCAACCGGTCCATGATCAAGGGGGCACACAGAATGCACTTAGGTAGCAATGCAATGGCACTGCGATTAGCATCACTCCTGCTAAAACTGCTACCTTCTTCACTACAGAATCTAGACTACATTAAGACCTGAAGGAAGCACCTCCCAATACACTGTGTACCTGTCTGAGTAGAGTTTGAAAGTACCATTTTGCTACTGCAGAAAGTTATATTCCTGAGATCTTTTCTCAGTGCCATAGTGCTGCCTGCTCCATCATGCTCACTGCTTTTCTTCCTTGAGAAAGCTATTGCTTTCTTCCACTGCTCTTACACAAAACCAAGAAACAATCTGAAGAAAAACTGATAAGAGGACTCATGCTTTCATTTTATTTATTTTTTTTTAAAGATACCAGCTATCTACATCAGCGGTGTCCTTATGAAGGTAAATCACTGGAGATGGGTGCCCCGAGGCACTGCAGACAACAGCACTTTCCAGACCAGCTGAAATAGCCTAGCAAAACACCTCACAAGTCATTGAAGGAGAGGTCTAATCACATCACCTACAATTCTACAGCTTATTGTGGGTATCGCAAGCACCAGCACACAGGAGTGGTTCCGAAGCACTGGAATAACTCCTGCTCTGACACAAGCTCTTCAGCTGGAATGGAAGTTTAGAGGCTGGGAAAAGCATCCATAATGTCACTTGTGACAGCAGGTTTGCTCTGCTTGTAACATACACTGCCAACACACCCGGGAAAAGCTGCTTAGAGATCAACCGATAAAGGGTTTTCACCATTCAGCCTGTTATTTCATGTAAATCAGGTTGTCCTGCTACAAAAAGGCATCTCCATATGAATAGCAAGGTGCTCAAAAAATCCAGAGCAGCCTCATCAAGACAAGTTTAAGAAGCACTCTCACCAGGGCTGAATCCCTTCAGACCACAAACCTCCCATGACCAGAAGGTCCTGCTCCCCTTTCTATAGCACTCCAGAGCTGCAGTCTTCTCACATGCTTGTCAATGCAAGTGATCTCCTCCAAGTATCGCCCAGTTAAAACAAGGGTTTGTCCACAGAAATAATTCCAGGCCCCTTTGAGATATGAAGTCGTGTTTTGAAAAGCAACAGTGCATCAAATTCAATTAACTAATCGAGTCTGCCTTCTACTTGGGCAACGTGGAAGCCAGATTGCCCAGAGCCCATCCCCAAGACGTAGCATGTTATTTACTAGGTATGCTGCTGTGACCCTTCCAGTGGGTGACCTCGAGGGTCTGCCTCCACCCCACACTCCTCCCGGGTGCCTGGAGCAGGGAGTCCTGCACAGAGCATGCCGTGATGCAGGAAAAGATGGGAAAACTACCCCGCTCTTATCTTGAACCCCGGTAGAGGCTGGAGGGGGGTGGAGAGGACACACACAAACCGAGCCAGAGGCAAACAGTAGCTCTTTAGAGGAATAAACCACTCGTCAGCCTGTCATGATTGATAAGTACATCTGCCAGTCCCCACCTGCTGTTCACATTCCTGGCATTTCTTTCTGCAGCATTTTCTCCCGGAGAAGGGACCTGCTGCTTATCAACTGCTGCAGAGGAGACTTAAAGGCAGTGAAACAGGTCCCAGCTAAAACAAAATGAAGAGATTTCAGGCCCCAAGACACACCAAAGAGTTTTTCTTGCATCACATCAGGGAACGTGCTGCTGGGGGTTATTCCAGCAGCTCTCACAGAGTCAGAAACTTGTAATGGGTGTTAAGCACTCCCCTCTGCTCATTACTGCCATCATACCTCTATTAAATTCCTTGCAGATAAAGCAGGGGCTCCAGAAAATCTCTGCAGCCTCCAGCCACGCATGCCAAAGTCATTTTCTGTACTGGTCAACCACCCCTAGAACAAAAGGGAGATAAGGATGAACACATGTCAGCCTCTGCAGCAGGGTGAAGGCTTCACTGCCTTTCCCACAGCGGAGGGCTGATGAGCACAGACAGCCGGGAGAGCTGCAGGACAGCTGCTCACAGCAGTGACAGATAGTCCTGGGAATGAAGGAGCTGGAGTTCCGTTCTGGTCTTCAGCCCTGGGCATGGGCTGGAGGTCCCTCCTTAGTTTTAACACAGCAAGAAGGAGAAGGAAAATAGACTGGTACAATTATAGCAGAGCCTCTGAGCAGAAGGCTGGAGCAGCTCTGCTCTGGAAACAGGCTGAGAGAGCTGGGCTGGTTCAGCCTGCAGAAGAGAAGGCTCCTTAAGGGGAGACCTTAGAGCAGTTCCAGTGCCTAAAGGGGCGACAGGAAACCTGGAGAGGGGCTTTGGACAAGGGCCTGTAGGGACAGGCCAAGGGAAATGGCTTTAACCTGCCAGAGGGGAGACTGAGATGGGCTCTTACCATGAATGTCTTCCCTGTGAGGGTGCTGAGGCGCTGGCACAGGGTGCCCAGAGAAGCTGTGGCTGCCCCATCCCTGGCA